>HG995405.1:8525397-8759265 GCA_905333125.1 Pheosia tremula | reverse complement strand
AGTCACCTTCGTCCGTAGGAGAATTAAATACCCTCGAGATACCCTACACGTGACCCTGGGTGGTGCCAACCAGGTGACAACTCTACTGGTGGTAGGCTTCGGCCGTGGCTAGTCACCGCCCACTGAACAAAGCCATGTCGCCAAGCGGCCTAGCCGTGTTCCGGCATGATGTTCGGTGTTGCCATTCATGGATGGCGGGTCAGATCAGCTACCCGATCTACTGCCGCCTTCCTACCTAGGCAAGTATGCCCCATCGTAGATCTCATCATCACTTACCATCAGGTGAGATCGAGATCAAATACTTGCCTATAATGTAATAAAAAAAATAAATAAAAAAAAAAGTTTCCAAAAAGTATGGCACTGAACAAAAATGAATTGCAATTCAGTTGAGTAACATAATATTTTGTTTTGAAATAAAACTACTCTTACGGATTTTATCGCGTTTATTCTACGTTTTTTTACGTTCCCGACGTTTCAGCTGCTTTACAGCAACCCTGGTTACGGTAGAACTGACACTATTGTCACGGATGTGTGCGAAAGCGTTCCCGTGACCCCCCCCCTCAACATGGCAGGAGAAGGACCGGTAGTTTAGTCGGTAAAAGTCCAGCATAATCCGCTTGCCTCCCTCAGGGCTTGCGGGTATCCATGAGGATTTCCCCACGCAAAAAAAAACAAAAGAAAAAAAAAAAGGACTGACACTATTGCAAGACCTAGACACTGTGAGCACTTTCTGCGTAGATATGACCGCAAGCAACACCTAAATATGAGGGTACCCCGTACAAACTATGACACTAAGACGTCAACCACCTCAGTCCCCCCGTAACCAAAGTTGCAGTAAAGCAGCTGAAACGTCGGGATCGTAAAAAACGTAGAATAAACGCGATAAAATCCGTAAGACTAATTTTAAATCAATATGTACTATTCGCGTAAATATAAGAAATCAATAATATTTTGTTACTTAGTGCCTATATGATGGTGATATTATTATTATTACATAATTCATGATAACTTAAAATTATTACAATATTATAAAAGAAGTGTTCAGTAGAGGCTAGATTACGGTCGCACCTACACACACATGAGCAATACCTAGGCTAAAAGTTGAAAATAAACACAAGACTTGTTAGAATATTTGCAGACAACACAAGGCACGCGTGCGCCACTAGTGAAGCCTAAAACAACTCTTGTCTAGCATGTAAACACCCACGCACACATATAAAAACTATGTGCGGAACCTTTTAGTCTTTGCCCGACTAAAAATAAAAATATAATGCTGGACTATTTTCTAGGCAAAAAGAGTTGTATGTGATAACATTAACGACTACATATGCATTAACACCTTGAGTGCGGTGCCATTTTCAGAGGACTTTCAGCCAGTGCGTTAGAGACCTATTCGACCTCATAACCGAGCTTCACTGTAGTGCGTATGAGACCCAATCCATCTCCTAAAATAAGGTATTTTAAAAAAACTCATATCTTTATCAAAAAATAAGATACAATCTATGTTCTTTCTGTAAATAATAGAGAATTAACTGTTCTATCTCAAGTTTGCTACGCATGGGGATATGAAAAGTGGTTTATGTGATATAAAGAAAAAAAAATTAGGTATCCATTGAATCTCGCATCGCAAGTAAAGATAGATCCGTTTGGGTTGTGACTAGTGATGGGATTAAAATAAAAGCCCAGTTATCGATAGCTAAACTTTTTATGAAGTAATCATTTAAACATAGTAATATTGATTTCTTGTATTTACGCGAACAGTACACATTGAAATAAAACTAATCTTATGGATTTTATCGTGTTTATTATTTGTTTTTTACGTTCCCGTCGTTTCGGCTGTTATACAGCAACAATGGTCACGGGAGGACTGACCATGGTGACTGCCCTTCCGTGAATGATGAATTATGATAATCCATAAAATTAGTTTTATTTCAATAAACATAGTGACCTAAAATATATTTAAGAAAAATGTTCATCATTGAAGCATGGTAAACACATTTGTTGATCGCATTGCACACATAGTGTATTTATTCGTTTGGCTGTTTTGGATGCATCTGTGCTACTAAATGTAAGCCGTAATTTACTGTGGCAGCCTGTGCAACGACTTTTTTTGCTACCACACTGACAAAATATAAGAGCGTATTTTTTTTACATGGAGTGCGCAGGTACACATTATCGACATTTGAACAACACTGAGCGCGAGCTAACGGCGCCCGCGCCGCCCGCGCTCCGCTCCTTGCGTCTATGACGCCTGTGTTTTAGGAGGTCCGAAAGATCTCTTCACGCAACAGATGTATATTATTACAACTCAGTGCGTTAGAGACCTCATCCATCTCCTATTTTTTTTATTACATTATTGAATCAAACTCGCAGCGGGAAGTAGGTATGTATATTTGTCTCTGTCAAACACATAGAAATAAAGAAGTTACGACCTCCCGCACAGAGGTGGAGAACACGATTTTCGGCGCCGCACCAGCTGAAAGTCACGTTAGAGTTCTTTTAGACCTCCTAACGCAGTCAACGTGTTAACAAGGTGGCTTCACATCTCAACAAGTCTGTGAAAAAAAAACTATAGCAATTAAATAAAAAAGTAGTTCGGTCAGAAAGTATATTGTTGCATAGATAAAACTGTGGAGATATTTACTTATAGAGATTTATATTCTGTGGTACATGAACGTAAATAAATAATGCTAGACACAGACACAATAATACTTAACCTTACTTAACATTAAATCAAAGCAAATTGCACCTGCTCAAGGTCGGACATTTATATCGCATTTTCAACATACTGATTATTTTAGAGCCCGCGTCAGAGCCGCCAGTTTCCTCCTTTTACGTACTCTCTATATGGGCAAACAACTACGGCTTTTCGGCACGCGTGAACACGTGTCAACCTTTGACAATGTTCACTAGTAAATCGAACTGTATTAATAGAAAGTTAAAGTTTACATTAAAAGTATCCCATTCGATCGGGGCAACACACTCCTGCGAGCGCAAATTATTTTTCTCTTAGTATATTGGCTATATCGCTTCCATAAAGTTCTTTATCACCACAAGCCCAATCTGACAATAGGTAGATCTATCGTTGTGATGCATTTGACATATATTAGTATACTGATTGTGAATTACTTCAATTTGATTTCTCGCCTCGCCACTTGCGTGGTATAGCCTTTCATGGACTCATGGAAAAGCGCTAATAGATAGGCATACACACACCCACTTCCCCCCCCCACACACACACCACACACGCACTCACACTCTCTCATACACACAACACCACTACATGTATCCTATGTCACGATACGATAAACAACCATTGTATCAGATACAGTTTTTTTTTTTTTTTTTTTTTTTATTAGATTTTTCTCTTTTTTTCTGTTTATTATAGTCTTTATAAAACAGGTACTCTGTCTGAGTATGAACCGTTTAATTCCTATTAAAGCTGTTTAGCCTTTTGTTTAAAATATGCTTTACGACTCGCCTGCTAAATTCTGGTCAATTGTCTTTCAGGCGTCGCTGCGGATAAAGTCCTATTTCCTGGGCCTACCTCAAGAGTTGCAGAAAGAAAACCCGACAAATTACCAGAGGAGTGCCGGAAACAAAAACTATGTGAAGAAGTACCTGGCTACCCAGTAGCCGTCGCCAATGTTCTTATTGAAAAAGTGAGTATTCAATGTGTGCAGGGGAGACCCTGATCTGACACCCAACCAACAAAGAAGGATAGAACTTTAGAAACATACTGAAAGGGAATAACAAACCGGGGGCTTACCACGAACTCTTTTAATGTGACTCAAATCAGGACCTCCATTTCTTCATAGCAAATTAGTACCAATTGAACTTGATTAATGTGACATCATGTTCCTAATTTAAGTGCCGATATGAGTCGTATTAATAGGTCATGTTGATCTAGGATGCTAAAGCGAACGTGCTGACGTCAGGAAATTACTTAGAATCACAGTTGCTTATCGCATCTTCACTTCGTAACAGCTTCATGTTTACAATCCATATCGCCGCAGTACTGTACCGCAGGTATCACGAGCCCATAACTTTGCATCGTGATTCCAGAATCCTGATCGAGATTGACATTGTGAACGGTTTCATTCAAAGAATACACTCTTATGTAACTAGTATGATTGTTTTAAAACCATTTTTTTTTCAGCTCGATGATAAGATCAATCTCGCGATGGACGAGCTGGATGCGTCAGATGTTCCAGTAATCTCACAGAGAGTAAGCGGAAACGATGAAAACGTGGAATTGTGTGAATCTTATACAAAAGTGAGTGCCCTGCGATGCTATTTTTGGTGACGTTTATCGATCATATCTCTTCTTTCTTTACGAAATGAGATGCGATGAAATAAAATGGATATGAATATGGCCTCACCCACAACTAGCGGGTATTTTGCCAATGGCAAGTAATTCACAGGAATAGAGAAGTAGAGCAAATATATACATATAGAGAAGTAACGTATCATAAATCTATTTATTCTATGTGCTACCTGTCATTTCTGGCAGAATAAAAAACAACGGAATCCAGAGTGCGAAACTGAAGTGGACTTTGTCACACATGCCTGCTAGATACGTTTTGAGCGTAAGCAACCATGCCGTACTTAATGCGGATAATGCGGCAATGCCAGAAAGAGACATCGAGATAAGCTGGTGCCCGACAGCTACCCAGAGACGGGAGGAAGAGGCTTAGGGACAATAGAGACAATAGGCGACAAAACGCTAGGAATGAATTCAGGGTTATGAAATCATTGTTTTCTCTTTCAGATTATTTATCCGGAAGGCGGGTTAGACAAGAACGACACGTATCACACGATACTTAATAACAAGGAAAACCCTATCCAAGGTATCCGAGTAGAAATTTGCTCGTAAGTACCAATAAAGTATACCTACTGTTGATATATTCAACCTCCAAGTACCTAATTCACCAAGCAATAAGGCCTCATATTATACTCATAGCCAAACGAGGGTTATGGCTCAAATACCTGCAGGCGCGGATACAAGATTACGTTCATTTGGAGACAATGTCAGTGGGGGGATTGTGTATGCATGCTCAAAATTTTGTTGGTCAAAATAAAGCTCCGGTCGTGAGTCAGTTGCCGCGCCTGCCTCCACCTCTAAGATTTCCAGGGCCCAAATCTGCTCACACAATCGATTCATAATCGAACAGCAACCGCATAGTAACTGTCACTTTTGACAGATATTGTGTTAACAGACTTGGGACCCAGATGTCGTGTGTGATTATAATTTTCTATCATGATTACCTACCAATTGCTAAACGGTGAACGAAAACATCGTGAGTGATATGTCTGCGAGTAGCCCTCTTATATTTAACTAATACTTAATGCGACTCCAAATTGGAATATTACTTAGATATATTATTTTGATCAAGTCCAATGGTCCAAAGTGCATTGTAGATCAATTAGGCTCCTGATTTGAGTCATATTAATAGTTCATGGTACCTATGTTCTTTCAAGATGTGCGAAGGCTGATCCGAACTGGGCCGGCTTGATGGATATGGCCTGAATCCCCCTGGGGTTGGGGAAGCCCATGCCCGGTGCCCTTGCCCAGGGCGATACCTACATATTAGATATTATTGTGTTTATAGATTAATAATATTGAGTGTTATTTTGTGTTTTCAGGAACGCAACCTTACCATGTAAGAAGTTCGTGTGCTTCCAGTCACACTACGAAGCGCGGTGCGTCCAAAAATTCGTGTACCGCCCAATGTTGACCATAGACAAAGAAAATAATGTGCGCAAGGTGCCACTAGCAGTGCCGAGTTGCTGCGCCTGTATGGCCAATAGGACCATCGTCTGAGGGTGTATAGAAAAATAAAATGATGTGTTCAAATTTGTTTTATAAAGATGGTTAATTATATATTTTTTTTACAAAGTAAGAAAGAATGTGTTTCTTCCTTTAAAATTGCGTAACTCACCCAACGGTAGGTATTTTGCCGATGTATTAAGTAATCAAAACCGTGGAGCTATATATAAAAAAAAAAAAAAAAAATTTGAAACGCGTTTAATTGACAGTTATATATTTTTAGGTGCTTATGTCACAAAATAAAGTGAAGTTATGTCAATAAGATATAATGTGTTAATTACTTGACATTGGAAAAATACCCGGTAAGTTGTGGGTGAGGCCATAATATTCAAATCCCTTTTATTTCATCGCATTTCATTTCGTAAAGAAAGAAGAAGTTATGTCAAATTGGCAAATAAAGGGAAGTTGTTAAAAAAGTCAAATACACGCGTAGGATTGAGAACTTTTTGTTTCGTCGATAAAAAAAAATCATGGTTGTAGATAGTGGTGCCCAGTAACTAAGTGTGGAAACTAATCGCATCATATTCCAAGTAAGTATGTGTTTCACCATGGAAAGGGCATTATTGTTGCAGTGTTGAAGCGCATTAATACAATATCGAATTAATAAATGTTAGTGCTATTATTTATAAAACTGTTTATAAAGTTACCTAAAGTAAGGCTACGTCTTTCGTCTTTTTTACGAAATGAGATGCGATGAAATAAAATGGATATGAATATGGCCTCACCCGCAACTTAGCGGGTATTTTGCACAATGTCTAGTAATTAATAGCAATAAAACTTTCAATAAATACACATTATAAATAAAATAATGGATGTGACATGATGAAATGAAAATGGCGTCCACGAATCTTCTCAGATGAACGATTAAATAATAATCAAAAGTAAGGCTAAGTAATATATATGGGGACACTGACACTACTCTTGACAGGCACTTAAGTCGTATTTTTAATTAGATGCAGTAAATTGACGATTTGAAATATTACTTTTTAATATAAATAAGGTTCAAATTCTTCATGAATTGATACTTCCAACGGTCAATTTACTGTGTGACAATGCATAAGTAAGTACACTACGACTTCGTACTAATATAGGTACTGAATTATCTCTAATGTTGTCTATGTGAGTTCAACTTTCGCCAATTGTCTGTTTCATGTCATTAAAGCAAGCGAACAAGTTCATAGTTGTGTCATTTTGGTTACTTTATCGGATAACACCATCTTTGAGACATTGAGCAGTGATTCATCTTCCGAAAAATTTATTCCCAGAAAGAAAAGTTTAGGTAAAATACGAGAAAATGTTCTGAAGAAAAAAAAATACTGTTTTCAACAGCTTTTCATGGTAATTTACTGCTTTTCAGTCTTGTAGGGCTGGCAACAACATCGCTGGTGGTTAAATTGAATTCTGCTGAGATTAGAGCAAATATTTTCAAATCGCAACTATTTGACAAATTTAACAAGCAAATTTGACAAGTATTTATACGAAGCTATGACATTTATTTTATTTTATTTTTACATTTAGGTCTACCAACGACTGTTATAATAAAACTTACAAGCTAACATTAAATAAAATATCTTGCTAATTGCACAGCCAATTAAAGGTAAACACCACTTGCATTGTTATTCTGCGAATACAAAACTAAAAACTAACTAAGTAAAAAATGCTATATAATGCTAGTATGGTTTGGGTAAAATTGCTGCAAAAATCAGAATGATAAGAATGAAGGGATAAATATTATATGTATGAGTATGAATGTATGTAAGTAAGTACCTATTTAAAATTAAAATTAATCCTTTGTGACAGTGAGATACGTAGTTATAAGTAATAATCATGTTTAATAGCTATCGCGATTAGTCTGATACATTCTCGATCAAGTGCCTGCGGAAACCGCTGATATTTGTTGATAGGACGTCCATCGAAACAGTGTGCTTATTTAATAGGCTAGACATTCTCGGGATAGGGGAGTTGCTGCCCAGGACAGTTGTTCGAAATGGGGGAACTAGTAAAGTTCCAGGGTATCGGGGACACCTTCTAGGGACCCTGAAGTTCAATCCCGTTAATAGCCTTGGGCAGTCAATGAAGTTGTGTAAAATTTTATATAGAAAGCTCAAATCTATAATTGTTCTACGCTTCTCCAGAGATGACATTTTGAAGTGGGCCAATCTTTGTAAGTAAGGTAACTTCTTGCTCAATTTGGATGAGTTAACTAAGTGCCAAAGGAAACGTTTCTGGATTCGCTCTATTCTCAAAATGTGTGTTGCATAATGTGGACGCCAAACAGTGGAACCGTATTCCAGTATGCTGCGGACCATAGTGTTGTATAACAATATTTTGGTGCTCGGGTTTTTGAAGATCTTAGCATTTCTGATAATAAAACCTAACATATTGGAAGCTCGTTTGATAACGTTATCCATGTGGGGAATGAAGGTCAGTTTTTTATCTATTAGCACTCCAAGATCCCTAACACAGTCTACTTCACGGATTGATTGACCTCCTAGGTGGTATTTAGAGTTATGTTCAGTGAAACCCCGTTTCTCAAATTACCCAGCTTACGTAAACGCACCCTTAGCTGGATTTTGAAGCCGTCTTTATCTTTTGCCAATATAATAGACAGCGTAGGCAGATCTTTATCTTCGGCAGTCTTTTCAATCAGTTCAATCTCAATATCCGGTTGATGGCAAAATCATCGACAAAAAGCAATGGAAGCAATGTTTTCAAAAGTGAAGTGAAATGAACTAACTCATCCGTTCATATAAAATTACAGCTGTTAATAGACCAAATTGCTGGTCTGGAAAGATCCTTGCAAGAAGATTAGATTAATATTCTTGCTTATAATTTTAGACGATTGTAATGTCGTTGTACGTGATATCACCTAAGCCTCAACGGCATTCGATGGGAGAAAAAAAAACAATAGACAACTATACTGTCACAGTCAATGTCAATATTGACACTCTATAGTCTGACGAACAAAATTGTCAAAAACAGCTGTTTATCTTGTTCCCGAAAACATGCCTGAAGCTCAAAACAAATAAGAAATTGTGTAAAAATAATGCTTATATCTGTAAATAGAAAATCGATTGTAGCGTTATACTTATCAATTGTTCGACCGTGTTTGGTACTGGCACAGAACAATATGTCCACTGGGTGTACGGATGCCGGTAAGACTACAATGATAAAAAATAAACTTAGATTCATATAGCCGGCGCTTCACAATACAAAGATTTGGTTATATCAGAATTAAGTCCATTGTTATAGGGTTATAGTAAATATCTTCGAGACACCTGCATTAATTCCAATTATTATTTAACAAATATTTAAAATTTCTTGCTTTCTATAATTCCAGATAAATACTCAGTGGCATATGTAACGGTGCCTACGGTAGACTTGGGCAAAACCATAGGACATGGTTTAGTGAAGAACAAGCTGGCAGCCTGTGTGAATATAATACCACAAATCACCTCAATATATGAATGGGAGAATAAAATCAATGAAGACAGTGAGGTATTAGATACAACTATATAAAATAAAATAAAAATTGGGTTATTGGTAAACCAGCTACATAGGCAATGCACTTAAAAATATACATTGAGTACTTAATGTAAATATTAAAATAGAATTAATTAATAAAACGAAATAAGATGTGAGTTTCTCGCTGTACTTACATAGCTGCAATCAATAAGGTCTGCTCTCAGCACTATGTTGGGGCACACTAAATATCGCCATACGAACAATACGGTCCCACTTTAAGCTTAACGCTTGTGTTATGGGTACCGTACAATGGACTGAGGACGAACTCAGTATATAATACTTATATACATATTAAACATCCATGACTCTGGTACAAACATTTGTGCTCATCACACAAAGCTTGTGTCCCTACCAGGATTTGAACCCGGGACCCTCGGCGCAGAAAGCAGAGTCACTACCACTGCGCTAATTAGGTCGTCAAATAGGATGTCGGTCGGCATCCATATATATATCCTATTCCAAATCTATTAGCAACAGAAGTGCTAATATGATGAGTTTGTTCAACTAATTGGCTTAGAAAATGGTGACTTGTTATTAGAACATAACAAGTGCTAATATTTTATAAGACATAGGCATTAGCTCACCCATAGACCCACTGGAAACCAAAAGCTTTTTGTTTCCTAAAGTTTTTCATCAGATCTCAGAAACCTTAACATATAATCATAAGATAATGGTATAAAAAGTTTTTTTTTTATTTATATTGTGCTCTTATTGTAAACAACAATGATATAACTTATGCCTGGATTACATGTAACAAGTAAAATAGTGAGACAGTGCTCTTGGTCAAGTGCTGTTTAATGTTACTGCACTGTATATACTTACCTCCTGAGCACTTGGCTGAGAGCACTGCCTCACCATATAACTTGTTAATTATAATCCAGTCATAGTAATTCATGTTATATTTTAGGGCTGTTGCTTTTATGTGCATGCCTACCATATACCTTGATAAAGACATAGCCATGGACCGTTTTGGAAATATATAAATTTTTGTTTTTATATTCCAGGCATTACTTATGATAAAAACACGTACCTCCCACGTGGACAGATTAACCGAGTATGTCCGCAGCAACCATCCGTATGAAGTGTGTGAAGTAATATCGCTTCCCATCAAGAATGGCAACCCGCCATACTTGAAATGGATAGGAGACAGTGTACCAGAAAAACAATGCAGTGGTTGCAATGATTAGAGTCAGTAAATAATAATGTTACACTATTTTCAAATAGTTAAGTAATGTTTATTTTTTGCAATAAGGCTTTGTTGATGTATGGTACGTACAGACAACCTTTTTCTATGTATATTAGCATCATCATACAATAATATGCTGAGCCAGGCATTCTCTTTCGATTTCCGTCACGAACTACTTGCCACGCCACCTTCAATACAATTAACACAAGTCATTGGTCAAATGGCCGATGACGTAGGCTTGGGCTAGTCACGTGACCTAGCTGTAATGGGAAGATAATACCTGGTTTCATTGACATCCCGTAGTAGCGACATCTAGTACACCATTAGATGTACTTTGTTGTATCGCATTTGACTTGGATCAAAAAAACTGAGTCAAACTAAGATTAAGTGCAAATAAATAATTTAAAAAAATAAATCTGTTTTTAGTTAACCCTGCAACCTGTTCCATAATTTTAATGCCTCTAGAAAATTAGTATATTAGGTTATTATTATACCTACTTATATTAGGTATCGTACACTACCCATCTTGGCGATCACTGCTTTGTAATGTAGTTGGAAATGGTTTGTAACTGCTATGTACTTTCGTAATACATTTTAATTCAACCATTAGTAAGTAGTAGGTTTTGGCGGAAAATCAAAGATCTTCCAGCCAGGCATACCACCCGGTATGCCTGGCGGAGCGGCCGCTATGCCCCGACGGTTATCGTCGGGATCTGGTATATATATGGATATGGAATATCGTCTGCAGCGCCATCTGTGTAGCTTGTGGCGAGGTTGTAGAGGTCGCTACAAGGTATTATACATAAATTATGTGCAGCACTTGGCAGTCGCCCATACTCGTCCCTGCGTCACTGTGCCAAGGCGCCTTAACGGCTCCCGTAGTTAGGTAGGTACAACATCTTGCTTCTAAGTATTTGTAATCATGCCAGTTGCTATATAGGACTTTCAAGTCGAGAGTGAACAGGTACCTTCTAGGCAAGTATGCTCCATCGTAGATCTCATCGTCACTTACCATCAGGTGAAATCGAGATCAAATACTTGCCTATAATGTAATAAAATAATAAGCAATAACTAACTTCTATAAAAAATATAGAAGTTAGTTATTGCTTACTATAACCTACTTCTATACTTTTTTTAGAAATGACGAGTGGGGTTATTTTAAACCATTCGAAATCGTTATCGGAAACGGAATCGAAAACTTCCGAAGTTAATTACCGCAATCGCTATTCAAATTTCCGAATTGGAATATCTTTAATGTTTCTCGATGGCATTACCAAATCGTTTTTTCAAAAAGTATCCATTGGAATGCTCGTCGGGAGCGACACTAAAATCGGAAAGTTTCAAATCCGTTTCCGATATCGATTCCGAATCATTTAAAATAACCCACCAGCAGTGTGATTTTGAAACCTCGGAAATCGGATTCGGATTCGGAACGGTAGTTTGCGTCTACGAAGTTAGTTTAATAATGGTAGGAAATAGTAGAAAAAATATTGAACGCAAAATCTAAACTATTACAGTTTCTTGTGATAAAAAGCTTCATACTTATAACCACATAAATCAAACATTAAGTTGAACACTTGTTATTTTTGATATTCACGTTTCTAAGCCTACGTGTTAGTTTTTTTTATTTTTTGTACCGATCTTTGTAAACTGACAAATCCAATTAAAAAGAAGTTTGTTTAATCTATGCTTGAGGTTTGTTTATTGTTGTTGACGAGAAAATTACAAATAACCAAAATGAACGTTGATTACCTATATAATTTGTAACATCATGTCACATAGATGCTCCATATTCGTGTAAAAATAAAAAACTAGGTTGCAAGGCTACAGCGCCATCTATTAAAAAAAATTGACAACTGAACCTGCGTATTCACCCTTGTCTGTCCCTATAAAGTTTGAGTATGTGCTTTTGTCTTGTTAATAATGCGAATGAAATATTTTTAAATGTATAATGACCAAATTGTATTAAAGTAAATAAATAAGTAGGTTGGTACCTAAATACATTTAGCTACACTGGGATTGCGTTCAATTTATTGTTTCATCCAAAAATACGGCTTTAATTATGCTATTAAAGCCAGTGCAATATCCAATAATTCGTATAATATCAAATTGAGTAAAAAGAAAGACTACATGCCATCGGAAAGACTTCCTACACATAAATCTCCTCGGAAAGTTATGGTCGGATCGGAATGATTTTCCGTCGACAAACGTCAACAATCTTCGAATTCGGAAATCAAAATAGTTAATTTGTTTACAAAGTTCGGTACAGCAAAAATAATAATAAAAACATATAGGCCTAGAAACGTGAATATCAAAAATAACAAGTGCCTGACTTAATATTTCTTGTGTGTGGTTATAAGTTTGAAGTTTTTTATCATAAAAAACCCGTATTAGTTAAAATTTAGCGATCAATATTTTTTCTACTATTTCCTACCATTATTAAACTAACTTCGTAGACGCAAACTACCGTTCCGAATCCGAATCCGATTTCCGAGGTTTCAAAATCACACTGCTGGTGGGTTATTTAAATCATTCGGAATCGATATCGGAAACGGATTTGAAATGTTGGTGTCGCTCCCGACGAGCTTTCCGACGGAAAATTGACAAAACGATTTGGTATTGCCATCGAGAAACATCGAAGATACCCAAACTAACTGATGTTTGTATTATGGATACCATACAATGTTTTAGGTGCGATCTGAGTTAAATCAGATAAATAAAAGTATTAATACTTACATTCAATTTTATGCTATTCCTGAAACTGAAACTGCATTATTAGTATAAAATTTTAATAATAAATAAATAAAAAAAATCTCCTCATCCATGTTTAACGTCATAAAGTATTAGGCGAATATACATACCTACTTGCGCATTTCATAGTTACCTACGTGTCAAGGCCGTTAATTCTACCAAAAACAGTTTACGTAACGGGAAACTGAACATTGTTACACAAAAACTACCAATTGTCTCATCTATATTAATTGCAAACATATGTACGTATATATAACATGGCGTGTGTAAATGAAAGAAAAGACAAGAGTAAGCATTTCCAAGCCACACCGAACATCATCCTCGTTCGCTTCCAACGACCAATCGTAGCGGCCGGAGAGGCTACGAGTTTCGTAGCGGCCGTTGACGCAGTAGGGCGGTGTAGCGGCGTAGCTCACCAGCTCCGTAGACTCGACCGTACACGCAGTATTCGCTCTAAATTCGCATAGCAATCGTTGAAGCCACATTAACCGTTCGATCTGTTATGGCATCGATAAAAATCTATAAGGTAGCATCTGCAATCGTAAAAGCGGGTCGGTGAGGACGTCAGTTGTCGTCGGGAAGGTGTACAGGGTGGAGCGATGGTCGGTGCGGGTCGGTCTCGGTAGTGCGGCGGTGTCGGCGGCTGCGCGGATCGATCTAGCGGCATCGACCGCGCGGGCGGGGCGGCGCTCAGTCGCGCGCGACCACGCCGTGCGAGCGCGCGCATCGCTTCACGTGCATGGCGCGCTTGCCTGGATGCCTCTCGCCCTCGGGGAATGGCTTCGTCCGAGGAAGAGGCGACTACCTCTGCACTCCCTGAAATTGAATATGAATGCCTCAGTGTACGAAAATGGTGGTGCTTCCTGCTGTCGTCGATCGTCACGTTCGCGGCGGGGCTCCTGGTCGTGCTGTTCTGGCGGCTGGGCGCGTACATGTGCTGCCGCCGGGAGCCCGACCTGGCCCCCAACGACCCCAAGCAGAAGGAGCAGAAGGCGGCGCGCCAGGGCAAACAAGAATTCGAGGGCACGTTCATGACCGAGGCGAAGGACTGGGCCGGCGAACTGATATCCGGTCAGACCACCACCGGAAGAATACTGGTGAGTTGCAGTCATTTTGAACATTATTTTCAGATGTAGGTACTTTCAGAAATTGTATTGTGTAACCTGCAGTCTCATACTTTAGATGCATTGACAGAACCAGAAAATACTGGGCCAGTACAATGGCTGAGGAGGAATATTTAAGCCATCGACGTGAAAGAAGAAGAATAAAGTATACCTCCAAAAATTTTACAAATATTTTTTTATAGTAAATCTTACCTAAGACCTAGTTCTTGATGTGAATCTATATGACAGTTGTAACATGTAATCATTAGATGACGTGCGATCATTAAAAGAACTCGCATAGCTAATGAAACATCTCGTTTAGTCAATAGATCATAATGGTTTGCAAACCACAAAAAAATATCGACCCGTTTAGTACATTCTCAATAAATGCCTTGTAAACCTTAATTAAGAAATACACAAAAGTTAGCCTAAATTTCAAGTCACGCCTTTTTGAGATAATACTGGCTGCCTAGCATATTTAATAATCCTTTTCGAAACTATATGAATCCATACTAATAATTAGGTATCCTTCAATATTTTTAATTTGTTTGGGAAAACAAACGGTGACGAATGGTGACAGTATTACATAAGAATGGTATAGCATTTGACACCAGCAACGTTTATCACAGATTGTACTCTCTTACATAACATTCAAAATGTACATCTTATCAAATTTCTATGAGAATACCGTTTATAACACAAATCAAATAACCCTCCTCTCGGTTAAAGATTGTTCGGCAACTTCTATCTATCTGTACTACCCTCATTACGCACTATAAATATAACGATATGCACCCACAAAAATGTAATATATACATATATACTAGCTGACCCGGCAAACGATGTTTTGCCATATAAAATAAATTGAGATATAAACTATCCTATCTTTCAAGTTGGATAAAACTGCGCACAGTGTGCAAAATTTTATTAATATCGGTTTAGTAGTTTAGGAGTCCATAGCGGACAAACACCGTGACACGTAATTTATATATATTAAGAAGATAAGAAGATATATATGGCTATAATTTGTGGAGAGGCATCTGTCATAGTAACGAGCGCGACCGTAACTAACAATGTTTTTTTTTTATTCAATCTTTGACCCCGGGGTCGAATTCCCAAAAATCCCTGCATAGAGTGCACCTCTTAACGAATATATTTCAAATCACTTGGTGCATCAGTTCAAGCTGAGCGTTACCAGTCAGTCAGTGTTAAGAATGTATTATGTATGCGCTGTCGTATGCCCGATCGTAACTTAAAAAAAAACAACTTCTTTTTACAAACTTCGACCTCTCATTTCATCCCCTTAGCGGTTCAAATTCCAGAAATTTCCTCTTGGTGCACTTCTACGGAACACAACGACAATGTCCTCCAAATTTCAAATCTCTAGATCCACTGGCATAAGCTGTGTGTCTGTCAGTCAGTGTTAAGAATTTAAATAGGTTAATATCTTAGAAAAACAAACGGTATGGGAAAATAAGCAACGCTTTTTCAGGATATGGACGATCCCATAGTAAACCCAGAGCAGTATTTTATAAGATGTCCAATTCAGAATGCCTCCATGCCCCATACGAATTTAAAAACGCCGACCACACGATCCAGAAAACGTTCGCTTACACAGCTATAGTACAAAAGCCTACTCGGCAATAGACTGCCAAAATCATAACCCTTCCTTTTGGCTTTGCCATAGTGGATTCTAATCAAGTTAGTATAATGCTGTATTTTTTTTAAAGAGGCATCTTAGATCGATGCCTTATTGTGTCGGTATATCCATCACATCCAACTGAAATTGGACCAAAACATGTAGGAGCGAACAACGTTTTTGTGACCCACGCTGTGGCTAATTTTATTAAATTGGCTTGATTGAAAATTTACGTCGCCATGAAAAGTGATTCAAGTTCTAGGAAATTCTAGTACTGAGAGTAGAGCGAGAGAGAGAGATGGACACAAACTGGGAATTTAGACATTACGAGATGAGACAGGACATTATTATAAAAGAATTCAGCCCAGTTTCATATTACCACATCTTGGATTTACAACCCAACTGGGAAAACTAAAAAAAAAACATTTCTGCAATATGCCATATATATTCTGGGTGTCACTGGGATCGCCATCAGTCCATTGTACGGGACCCATAATACAAGCGCTGCTTCATTTGTAACCGTACTATAGTATATTACCTTTGGAATATACCACTTAATATTTTCACGGTGTTACAGACATAAGCCGAGTGCTTATACTACTAATAATCAAGTAATGTAATATTTAATTAGTATTTCCAATGTTTCATACATACTTAACGTTCTATGATTGGTTCGTCGAAATAAACTCCACCTTTTCATATTGATTTCTTATATTTACGCGAATACTACACATTGAAATAAAACATATTTTTTTTTACGAAACCTCGGGAACTTTAAATCAAAATATAAACGCGATAAAATCCTAGAAAATAGTTTTATTCCACCTTTTCATGTTGAAAGCTTAAGCCACGTGATAATTACAAGGAACAAACATTTAAACCCTTTGATGTAGGTATAATGAACCTATTGTTAGCGTAGATGGGAGTTAGACCTATACTCACTGTGACTCCGGTGGCGCTAAGAGCAAGCAATTGTACGTTACAGTTACGGTACAGTTACAATACGTTGTAGTGTTCATTCCTTTTTTGTCCTACTGCTGGGCTTGGGCCTCCCCTCAATGCGAGAGGGATTAAGCCATAGTCCACCACGCTGGCCCAGTGCGGATTGGCGGACTTCACACATCTTTCGAGGGTTTCTCTCAGAGTTGCAGGTTTCCTTACGATGTTTTGCTAAAAGTGATAGTCATGGTTGAAAATGAGATTGGCACAAATAAAAAAAAAAAAGAGCAACCATGGAGTTTCTTGCCCGTTCTTCTCCATAGGAACGGCATTCCGAACGGTTGGTAAAGCAGTAGCATAATGTTTTTGTAACTTGACGATTCATAAGTACTGTACAATAATGGTTTACGTGAATAAAAAATATTCTGATTCTGATTCATGAAATCCGAGAGGTGCGAGCCGGGGTTCAAGCCTGCAATACTCGTTACCGACGCAAGCGTTCTACCAACATGGCTATCACTGCTTTTTTTTACGTGTGCATCATACTTAAGTACCTTTATCGTTCTTATAAATTCGATTATTGATGCAAAGCAAACGAACTAAATTAGCAATAGTTTGCGCTTGAAAAAATCTCAAACATAATTAGATTAATAGAGTACAACCTACTATTAATAGTGTTAAGTAGATGCCAGGGCCGAAGTGTGTGTGTTTGTAACTCAATTCCTCATTCATGTTTGTCAGACACTCATTTTACAGAAAGTTTACAACGCGTTAGTGAATTAACACAAAAACTACTTATAGCCCAAATGATTTTTATTAAGCAGGTATCTGACGTATGTAATTCGAATGCATTTTATTGCAAGAAATATACTTGCAAGTTTTTTAGCAGTTAATCTTTATATTATAAAAAGCAAAGTCGTGTTAATTACATCATTTATAACGCCGGGTGGTTCGACTTTTATGATCTTTGACTTTTTGAATTAATCTTCACCCCGAATAGCAGAACTATTAAAACATGAGACAAAATCACAATTTTCTCATACATTTGATGCTGACGCGGTACAAACTTCGCAAGGACAGCTAGTTACTCATAAATCTCTATTTTTTTTCTATATGACTCATTAATTAACCCTCAAAGTTATTGGGAAAATGCCATAAAGTAAGTACTCCTACAGTTCAAAATTTCTTCGCTTACGCCCGCCACAGCTTTGAGACGCCTCAGGAATTGTACATAACATATTTTCTCTTCTATTCCTTTTTCTCCTGATTAGCTGTGATAGCGAATTTGGTAGAATGCTCGCTTTGATAACGAGGGTCGCATATTTAATCCCCGGGTCGCACCTCTGGGATTTCTAGCTTTCATGATTATCACTTCCAAACGGATGGGAAACATCGCGAGGAAACCTGCATGTCTGGGAAAATCTATCGAAAGACATGTGAGGCCGTTAACCCGCTGTGGGCTCGGGTGGTTGACTAGAGCTTATTCCCCTTGCAACGTAGGGAAACCCGTGCCCACCAGTGGGGCATTTAAAAGAGCTATAAACATGGAGCAGTGTCTACCTTCTGTCCACTGAAGTGACTAACAAAACTACTGTTGAGAGTTAAACAGTTGTGGGAACATCTTAGTGTATTTAAATGTCTACCCATCCCTAAAGCGGTCTAAGTAGGACGCGCATCCCGAGCGCGAACGTGACGCGAGGTCGGACCGTGACCCAGTTTAAGGTATCGATGCGGCTGGCCCGGTTCAAGTACGTTTTCTCTTTCGTTACCCATTGATGCACAGAGGGAATTGTAATGGGTGTACTTAGAGGGCTTGCTGATTGGTTGCAGGACGGCAGCGGTGTTTCATATACCCGGGAGCAATTAATACCCAAGAAACTTTAACCCCCGACGCACGCGTCACGGTGTTATTAGACATTGGCATAATACTCAACTCAATTTAAATATATAAGAAAGAGAATCAGAATCAGAATATTTTTTAGTCATGTAAACCATAAAGTGCATTACTATAAATCGTCAAAATATTTAGAATATGCTAAGCTACTTTATCGCCCTATGGAAAAGAATGGGTAAGAAACTCCACGGTTGCTCTTTTTTAAAAAGAACTTTTGAAATTTTTGAGCCGTGCATTGTTATGGGTATGTGAGAACAATATGGAACGGCAAGGTAGGCTTGAGTAGCTGTTCAAAAAAGTACAAACTCTATGTATATGTATTATTACAAGTTAATAGCTTACATGGTTACCAAATTCACTAATTACTTTTGTAAAATCCTTCATAAGTAAAATTGACAAATTAAGATGAGTTAACAATGCGATTAAATTCTCCACTGCCGAACCAATATTTCCAGACATCTCAAGCCCCATCTGAAACCGCTTATTTTAGGAGGCGACCCACCCCACCCCATTTCAATGGAAGCCCCTCCATTCAATTACATTAAAACAGTGACAATTTGACCTCGCCCACGATCCTACCTACTTTGGATGTACCGATGAAATTTAATACCCTGTTTTCGTTATTTCAGTTGTATACTATAAACCGCATAGTACCTAAGAGTTTTGACATAAAAAACCGTAGGGACAAACCAAAGGTACGGTCCCAAACTATACAACTCTTGTACTATGGATCGGTATCGTACAATAGACTGGAGCGAACCCAGTATCTATATTATAACTTAGGTATACTGTAAGGTTATGGATATTCAACATCAAATGACTCGGATACAAATATTCGTGATCAGTTTACCGGGATTCAAAGATGGAACCTTCGTTCCAGAAACCTGAGTCGATGAACTTATTAGCTCTGTTGGTAGTGTCCCTGCTTTCTGTGCCGAAGGTCCCAGTTTTGAATCCTGGCAAAGACAAATTTTGTGTTATGATCACGAATGTTTGTATCCGAATCATGAATGTTTGCTATTTATATAAGTACTTGATTAGCGATATTAAAAAATAAATCAGGGTCTCTAGGAACATAGTACTAATCGGGTCGTCAATTTTGAGTAATTACTGAGTCAATTAGCCATTACATAGAGTATCCGTTAATTAGTTTTGTTTTGAGTAGAGCAGATATCTTAATTAACACATGTATTACAATTTTGTTGCAGTCCATTTGCATATGAAACAATTCATGATTTCTTCGTTTTTTTTCGTCGATGATCGATCATCGATGTATCTTCAAAAAGATATCAACGCATGCGCATAAGTTGTTTTTGCTTAATTTCTTCACATTGTTTTTTTATAGTTATGAATAAACTAAAATTAGTTATTTGACTTTGGTTTACTGATCTTTGACATTGAGAGATAAACAATAAAGTCGTTTACGGCGTGGCTTGTTGAAACAAAATTCTGATTAATTGGTATCTTAAAATAATAATTTACACAATGCAATGTTTAAGGGAACGAGGTCACAGTCACATACGGCTTCCTCAATAATAATAGCCACGCTTGCGCTTTCATTATGAACGGATATAAAAAAAGTATCTCTAAGCATTCCCAAGAAGCAATAACATAAATAATATCGCCCGCCAACTCACCAACTATACGGTCCCACACTAAGCAACGCTTGTATTATGGGTACTCTCAACCCGTAGCCAGGAATTCACTTCAGGGGGCGGGAGGGGGGGTGGGAGTCGACCTGTGGACCAGAGATTGATTATTCGTAAGTACATTGTATTTTTAGTAAGTATGAAACGGGTATGAAACGGGTGGGTTGCCTGAAGAATTACGGGGGTCTCGAACCCCCAAACCCCCTACTTGGCTACGGCCTTGGGTGTGGGCGATCCCAGTGTAATATAACAGTTATAGGTTGATATTAAACATCCATGACTCGATGGCGCGAACATTCGTGCCCATCAAATAAAGTTTGTCCCTACCGCAGGATTCGAACCCAGGATTATCGTACAGAAAGCAGTGGCACTACCAACTGCACTAATCAGGTCATCAAACCCCCCAGTTCTCCTAAACATTCCCAAAAAAGTACCACCTTAGAAATCAACCAAAACCATTAGAACAACGGCAATATTTTAACTACTATAACAGTTAACTATGAACTATACTATGAACAATCGCGTGACCGAGCTGTTTGCCCTTGTAATGTTTGAACTTATTTATGTTAAACGTGCGCTACGTACGCATTGTACTGGGGGCACATTACGAATCCTTATTTCCAAGCAATAAGTATAACTTCTTAACTTCTTAGGAATTTTATACTTTTTTTTTATTACATTATAGGCAAGTATTTGATCTCGATCTCACCTGATGGTAAGTGACGATGAGATATACGATGGAGCATACTTGCCTAGGTAAGAAGGCGGCAGTAGATCGAGACGCTACATTCATTAGGCACTTGCAGGGCAACTGATCTGACCCGCCATCCATGAATGGCAACACCGAACATCATGCCGGAACACGGCTAGGCCGCTTGGCGACATGGCTTTGTTTAGTGGGTGGTGACTAGCCACGGCCGAAGCCTACCACCAGTAGATTTGTCACCTAGTTAGCACCACCCAGGGTCATGTGTAGGGTATCTTGAGGGTAAATAATTCTCCTACGGACGAAGGTGACTCGACCCCAAAATATTTTATATCATATATATTTATATATTTTATATAAATATATATATATTTTATATATTTTATCTCAATAATACAACAAAGACTAAGCGGTCATAGTCAAGTTGGTAGAACGCTTACCTAGGTTACGGTTCAGACCCCGGCCCGCATGACATATATTTCTGGATTGCATGTGCGAATCTCAGTCACGATTATCACTTGCTAATCGGTAAAGGAAAACATCGCGAGGATACCTGCATTAGCATATCTAAGAGAACCCCTCGAAAGACGTGTGAAGTCCACCATTGAGCCAGCGTGATGGACTATAAACAGATTTAACGGTCAAATTAACATGCACCTAACTTTTAGGTAGGTATTCTATTGACATCTTTATTTTTTTTTAATCATTTGAACCAACACATTTTGGAGATGGCTGCAAACAGCTGCAACACGATTTAAAACTAACGCAGTTTACGTACCAATTGTTGTTTGACTTTTCGTTTGACAATAAATTCTCTTCCTATAATTACAGAGTAATACAAAGTGCTATCTAGTGGGTACTTATGGCGTTAACATGCCAGATATGATCAGTTTCGGCCGGCAAGTGTATTGCCTGGGAATAAAAGTTCGAAGTACGCCCCCTGAACTTTGTATAATCAATAATAGTACAATAATGTTGCGTTTCCATTTTTTTTGGGTTAATGGTTTGATTACATGCTCATTTTTGAAACACACTAGCTGTCCCGGCGAACTTCGTACCGCTTCAGAATCAAAATGTGAATTACTCCCATGTTATAATAGTTATTCTTCGCATCGGGGTGGCGACAAATTACAAAAAAATCGAAGATCATATAAAGGTTGACTTGACTACAACGACTTGGTTTTTTATATATTGATAGATATAAAGAAAAAGATTACACTGAATTTTATCAACCGACTTCAAAAAGGAGGAGGTTCTCTATTCGGTTGTATTTTTTATTATACATACATAATTACGTAGCTGCAGCCTACATATGCATAGTGACGTGGCTTAGATACGCTTGCCTTGTGTTGTATACAAGACTAAACTCCACGTCAAAGGTCGATTTAAAGACGAGTAAAATCGATTGACCTACGTCAGGTGAGTACGCTAGACATGACCGCTGAACAGTGGCTAAGAATGAATATTTGCACAAGGAAAGGTGGAAAAATAACAAGAAAATCCCACTAATATTATAAATGTGAAAGTTTGGATGAATGGATGTTTGTTACTCAATCACGCCAGAACGGCTAAACGGATCTGGATGAAATTTGGCACAGAGATTAATGGCACAGAGCTAATTTTTATCCCGGAAAAATGCACGGTTCCTATGGGATAGCATACTATTTAATCGCGGGTAACACCGCGGGGCGCAGCTAGTGAGTTATATTTATAAACTTTTTAAGGTGAATTTAAAAAAATAAAAGATAATTCAAAAAATGCTCATGGGCTCATTCGTAGCTGAGCCGTTCTGAGGATGCCTGTTTTAGACACGTGTCGAATACTTTTTTAGATTCGCTTCGTTTCGCGGAATATTGCATATCATTTGGGGTATCGACACTCGTGACAGACAGTTTCTCTACTAACATCTTAGACGAGTTCGGTGTTGCTGGCTGTTTCTTTAATTATCGATCACCTTGTTTGTTTTATAATTGGTAAAGTTGACAAGCCGAGGATCAGTGGTGGGCCTCATCTCCCCTTGGTAAACAATGGATTGCCGTCAAGTACCCTCATATTTAGTTGTTACTTGTCTGATCTACGCAGAAAGAGCTCACTGTGTCTCGAGGTCTTGCAATGGTGCGCTTGGTTTTAATAAACGCGATAAAATCCTTAACCCTTAATAGCCTAGAGTTTCAATTTTGATACAATCTTTTAAACCGAATGTTCACATTACTATTAGTTTTTTTTTATAGGTTGGCTGTACGTATTTTACTGTTGTATAATATTCTTTCCAACGAAATTAAAAAAAAAAATCAAATGTCATTATTATTAAACGCAGTAACATTAAACACAGTAATATTAAAAATAAATCACTTTCGTAAATCAGGCTATTAAGGGTTAAAACACAGTTTTATTTCAATGTGTAGTACTGGCGTAAATATAAGCATGCAAATTATATAATTATGTAAAAAAAAATTAATGCTCACCCTTTTCATGAGTATGTCACTTGCCCCTCGACGATGTCAACGCCCCAATTTTTTATTTTTTTTTATTTTTTTTTATTACATTATAGGCAAGTATTTGATCTCGATCTCACCTGATGGTAAGTGACGATGAGATCTACGATGGAGCATACTTGCCTAGGCAGGAAGGCGGCAGTAGATCGAGACGCTACATTCACTAGGCACATGCAGCGCAGCTGATCTGACCCGCCATCCATGAATGGCAACACCGAACATCATGCCGGAACACGGCTAGGCCGCTTGGCGACATGGCTTTGTTCAGTGGGTGGTGACTAGCCACGGCCGAAGCCTACCACCAGTGAAGTTCGTTTCGTTCCATCCATCATATTATTTGCTACTTCAAGTCACCCGTCGTCGTTTTACGCGTTGAAATGCCAATTACTCCACTTTTTCGTACCCTCCAGTGTTAATCTTCGGCCTTTCTCGACTCATAAAAAAATGTGTCCAAGCGATAATTTCCAAATTGCGAAGTCATCTCATGGGGAGACTGGTGACTTTGTAAGGTATTTTTTTCTAATATTAGATAGGTACCGTTTCTTATTCGATTTGAAACTGATTTTAAATTATATTCCACATATTGAGCTGTGCTAAGATAGAACAAAAAACAAAGTCGTAGAATCTTTAAGAGGTCGATGAGTAGGTTATAAATATATTCCCAAAAAGTACTGTTGGAATCTCAAAAATAATTATTCAAAAATAGTTCTGTTTTTTTTTAATCAAAGTGAGAATGTGATCTCCTCAACCTCGCCACGAGCTACACAGATGGCGCTGCGGACGACATTCACAACAATTGCCAATTCTGCATACAATCCTGAAACGCGCTATGAGAGTTTTTGGCGCACGCAACATATATCCAAGATCCCGACAAAAACCGTCGGGGCATAGCGGCCGCCCCGCCAAGCAAACCACTCGCCTGGCTGGAAGATCTTCCCTTTTCCGCCAAAAGAACCTCCACCTCCTTTTGCAGCTAGTACTGTAGGTATATAAAACGTTCTATTTGCAGAGTGAAGTATGGACTCGAAATTGAATCGACCTCCGAAACTAGGTCTCCTAGATATATCATGGTCGACAGATCTGCGCCCTATATCTGCCACGCCATTTATAAATTTAAAAATAACCTTCCCTCCCCATATTTGGGCAGCTGTCAATGCAGGCTGACCTTTGAAAAGTGGGTCTCATTGTCTATTCCTGGACGTTTTAGAGATCAATTCGCTGTTCCAAAATGTATGGAAGGTTTTTTTTTTATCATTTCTAACGACATCATTTAAGCTTAAAGTAAATGGATGTTTGAATAATTGAACGACGTTCTTTGAATATTCAGCATTACGTAATTAATTAGTTAAATGCTTGCTGCTTTTATTTTTGGCAATGTATACCAATGTAAATTATGTCTCCTACCAGTTCTTCTCACCAACGTTCCGAACTATTCAACGCGAAGACCTGATTAGCGCGGTTGTTAAAGACCCTGCTTTCTGTGCCGAAGGTTCAGGGTTCGAAACCTGGTAGGAACACATTTTCTGTAATGATCAAGATTGTTTGTACCTGAGTCGTGGATGTTTAATATCTATATAAATATTATAAACTGGGTTTGCTCCCAGTCCATTGTACGGTACATATTATACAAGCGTTGCTCAGTGACCGTATATTTGATGTGTTCGCTTGGAGATATTAAAAAAAGACGTATCAAGTATTATAACGAAGATATATTAGGTATTTTGTTCTAGACCGCAGAGTGTGTTCCTAAGAAATCTTAAACGGATATATTTCTTGATAAACCTCATTTGGTACATCCGTCTTGTGCCCTATTTATGCTAGACAATGTGCTCCACTTACTCGCTAACTCAAGTGCCAATTATTTGTGAAATACCATTATTTTTTCCTCCAAACACGAAAGATAAATACTTCGATGGTTAATATCGTGTTACTTGATCTGTTACTTACAATAAAACGAAATGTGTAACTACTTCGGCAATTATTTTTATCTTGATTTTTTTTGGATCAACTTTGTTGTGTAGAATACCTTGGAATTTCCACCATAAGTTGATACATATCCTGTGCTAATTATCTCATACAATTATTTATATTCGCTCCTCAGCCTCAATTTTCTGTCTTTGAAATAAATATAATTCTTAGCGAGCACGCAAAGAGACCGGCAGGTACCCCGAATGGCAAGTTTCCGTGGATCATACAGTTTCGGACACTTCAGTGATGATAAAGTCAATTAAAGAGCACTATTTTTATATCGCAAAAATCATAATTGTCATTTTTTGGAAACAAAATTTATTTTTTTAAATCAACATAATATCGAGATTCTGACTTCACATGGTATTTACAAATGCGCTAAAGAATCTCAGGTTCTCGAATTAGTGTACTCTTTCTGAATCATTCTGTATATATGTGTCCCGAAATGAAAAAGGATGATAGAGCGGGTCATATCCCAACCGTGTCTCAATTTATTTATGAAAATCTAATGTATGTTAAGAAAAATATTCATAATTTTGAAAAAAGGAGTGATGTTCATGTTATTAACACTCGTAATAAGGACAAACTATCCGTGCATGTCACTCGTCTCCACAGAATAAATAACTCTTTTATGGGGCAATGTATACGCTTCTATAATAAACTTCCCAAAGGAATCCGAGATTTGCCCATTAGTAAGTTTAAAAGAACTGTTAAAAGTAATTTATGTCGTAAGGGTTATTACAGAATATTGGATTATTTGGATGATAAAGCAGCCTGGTACTGATCGCTCCCATATCAATATTTATAATTTTAAAGTGTAGCGTGTGTGCGCCTCGCATGGCAACACACTGGAGCTTACTTTTTATAATTTTTTTTTGTAAAAATAATTGATAAAAAAAAGACAAGCCCGCTGAGTTTCTTGCCGGATCTTCTCAGTTGAGGTCGCGTTCCGATCCGGTTGTAGAGTTAAGGAAAAAATGTAATGACAATTTGTAAGTGCCCCCGTAGGCCTATACGAAATAAATGATTTGACTTTGACTTTGACTTTGTCCGTCTCTATCACACTGTTTTGTTTGATCCATGTATGCCCTATATTTAATAGCTTTGCTCCTCAGTAAGGTAGTTTCAAAAATAAAATTTGAAATATCCATGGAAAGAGATTCGTCTCTTTTGTCGGCGCGCGTAACAATACAGCATCTTTTGAATGAAGTTATTACACATTCAAATGAGCTCCCTTATCAACTGCCGGCGTAAGGTCAAGTGTATTTTAAAATGAGAGATAGCAGGTTTATGTAAATGACTCAATTTTGGGAATCCCTACCGTAGGCATTATTTATAACTGCATGCCCTATTTTATTATTGATAATTTATAATGGATATGGAGATGCGAAACACTTGATTGAATTAAAAGAAAAATATTCTTGACTTTTACAATTAAATTGTGGTGAATTATTTCATTAAGAAGTTATGTTAAGCAAGCATTTATTTCTACATGACCTGCATACAAATTTACATTTTACCTTTTTTTGTCTTTACTCTAAAACTGAATTGGAATGCGACCTCAATTAAGAAGATCCGGCAAGAAACTCAGCGGGCTTGTTTTTTTTTTTTTTTATCACAACACACATTTTTAGCTCCAGTGTGTTGCCATGCGACGTGCTCACACGCTACACATTGACATCTTAAAATATCAAAACACTCGGATCATTGGAAGTCTTGCGCGGGGACATGGGTCAAACACGTAGAGGCCCTTTTTGAGAATTGTTATGTTATGTTAGCTACCTGCTGGGGTCAACTGCTGAAAATGATAGCATAAACAGCGACTTGCATTCAGCAGGAGGAAAAACTATTGCAGGAATATGGAAAGATGATTGTGACTATGGATTGAGGTTCGGGTGGACATGGGATGGGACTATTGGAATGGTTGCGAAAATCAGCTTTTTATCTAATTACTATTGGCAGGTGGTGGCTCGCCGCTCTTTACGTATTAATCACACTAATATTATAAATGTGAAAGTTTGGATGGATGGATGTTTGTTACTCAATCACGCCAAAATGGCTGAACGGATCTGGATGAAATTTGGCACAGAGATAGATTATAGTCTGGAATAGCACAAAGGCTTTTTATCCCGGTAAAAAGGACATAATTTTTAATCGCGAGCAACACCGCGGGGCGCAGCTAGTATTATATATATTCCTATTATGATACAAAGACGCCTATTTTTTATATGACCCAGCCCGTCATTGTATGAATGTACCAGTAAATTTAAGTTCCACAATGAATCCTATATCTACGGTGACATATTGTACCATCGAAAACTGGGTACACCGTTTTCAAAAGATTGTCAAAAATGTATCGCCATTGTACCCTGTTTTTGGGGTCGCCTATTTCATCTCTTCCACTCCAATAGTGACCAATGATCTAAATATGGATCCTATTTGTTGCCAACGGGCTGTGGCATGGCAGTGAGTGATCGATGTTGGATAGTAACACCGAATTTGTACAGCTATTTATTGTTGAAAATCAAACCTAATATTTCACTATTTAGGGCTCAAAATATTTCTGAGCTGTTATCTGCCAATGCTCTCTAGGATGATCTTATTTAAGATGATTTAATTTTTTTAACTATAATTGAGTTAAGTTAATATCAATAAATCATTATCAACTATACTACTACTAACCTCCGGTCTATTGTACGGTACCCATAATATAAGCGTTGTTCTATGTGGTACCGTACAATAGACCGGAGGCGAACCTACAAGACTTAACAACAATAGTGCACAATATTTTAAGTCATATTTATTAAACATCCATGACTTGGGCACTCGTGCTCATCACACGAAAGTTTATTCCGACGAGGATTCGAGCCCGGGACCCTTGGAACAGAAAGCAGAGTCACTACCAACTGCGCTATTCCAGCCGTCATATATTAATTATATAAAAAAAAAATATACTTATATAACAAATTTTAAGAACTTCTGAAATATCTAACATAATCGTAAAGGAATTCCTCATTAATGGTAAAACAAATAGTGGACTGCGTTGGGTCACGCTCTTTCTCTGTCGCACGTTCGCTGCCTTATAGCAGCCACGTCACAAGTCCGTGCTAGGGTCAAGCTCTTTCTCTGTCACACGCGCGCAGACTTATGGTAGTTACGTCATATGCCTGTACTATTTAGTTTTTCCTGATAGGAAACTTAAAAACTCTAAACTACATATTACCTGTATCACATTGTGCTCATAAACCCTATATTTAACTTATCATACAGATGAACTATACATATTCTGTTAAATAAGTTTTAGATGTGATAAACTCAATATCAGCACAATATAAAAAGAACTCTTAGATAATAATGGTTTTTGGAAGTCAAATCAAACGTTCGTCGAAGATTTATGGGCCACAAAAAAGCCGTTTCTGAATCAAGTCTAGGCTTATCTCCGTCGTGAAGTCTTCGAGAGACAAAAACAAGGCAAGGCATCTCCGCTCATCCCTTAGAAATAGGGGAAATAGGTCAGGGGGCGGAGTCTATCGATTGGCCGGCATTTGTTCGCAAGAGCTTCGCCCCGACGCCGGGCCTTACCACGCGTCCTTGAAAGGAAACCAGTGAATTATTTATCTCCTCACTTATTTATAAGTATGACTCCGCGGAGTGAATAATAATAATATCGCCAGCCGACTGTACAGTTCCAAACTAAACTACGCTGGTGTTTTGGGTACAGCATATTACGTACTTTTCGGAAACGCAATATAAATTATCGCGGATTGGCTAGGTTCTGCAGGGTTAATTTTTTAAACATTCGAAATCGATATCGGAAACGGAATCGAAAACATCCGAACTGGATTACCGCAATCGCTAATAAAATTGCCTAATTTGATTATCTTCGATGTATTTTGATGACAATACCAAATCGTTTTTTCAAAAAGTCTCCGTCGTTAAGCTCGTCGGGAGCGATACCAACATCGGAAAGTTTCAAATCCGTTTCCGAAGTCGATTCCGAATGATTTAAAATAACCCACCTGCATTCTTATTACGTCATAAATCCATAGAAACAAAGCCTTTCATCAGTAATAAAGAGACGCGTACTTACTTAACGAAGCTTGACAAATATTCACAAAAGCATTTTCGGAACGCAATGTATTATCCATCATTTTCATTATACGTAGCTGTAGACAATAGACATTCGTTTCCCCTCACTAAGGTTGGAGAAATTAGCTAAATTACTCAAATAGGAAGCAATGAATCGCACCAATCAGATGGCTACAAGTACAGTTAAGCAATTTGAGGAAAAAAATGAGTCACGTGTCTTTTATACCTAATATCTGTAAGTAGTCGTGGCAATAACAGATAAATCTTAATATCCTCAAACCAACGAAACGCGATACTGCAACATGACGTCATACAGCCTATATGGTGCTGTTCACACCATCAATCTGGACCACGCTCCAACGGTAGGGGCTCGTGTTTCTTGCGATACTGTGGATCGTAATTCGCATGATAGGTACTCACGATAAAACTGATAGTGTGAACGGTTCCATTGGATAGTCTTCTATTTGACCTACAGAGAGCCGCAGTCTAGGCGCCATGCGCCATTTTCACGGCCATTGACGTCATTGGTGGCGCCATTACCCCCCGCAAACAGGCAGATTGAGTGAAGCATAAGTGCACATTGAAGTTATGTACATATCCCGTATAAGGTCTCAAAAATATTGTTTTTGAAAATGGGATCTTCGTAAACTACCATTAAGATTGATATTATTACACTTTACAGGTACCGTGTATCGCTGGAAAAAGGTTATAAAATGTTTGTGTGTACACTTTATCCAGTTGCATTCAAAGTTGAAGTGGCAGTGGGGCAGGGCACATAGCTCGCAGAACCGATGGCTGTTGCGGCAGAAAGGTTCTAGAATGCCGACCACGAACAGGGAGACGTAGTGTAGGACGGCCCCCACAAGATGTACAGATGATATCACACGCGTAGCAGGAAGCCGGTGGATGCGAGTGGCGGAGGACCGTGATGTGTGGAAGTCATTGGGGGAGGCCTATGTCCAGCAGTGGACGTCTTTCGGCTGATAGAATTGAAAAGAATATAATTATCCAGGAACCAAAATTAATCGACAATAATTTAAACAAAAAAAAAATTATGCGGGATCATCCTGGCGAGCCTGTTCATTCGGTCAGTACTACTACGGCTAAATACTATCCCTCGTAAAGCGTGCGAGTACCGCGAGTTCGCAATTCGGCAATAATGACGTCATCTGCGCGTACGTCGGCAAATTGGCATAGTAAGCGAGTTGGCAACGCGCCACCACAGCTGTCTGCGAATGTCCCCTTAGGATTATTAACAGTATTATTTATAAAACTGTATTTGTTTTGAATCATAATCGACCGGCATTGCACGTGACTCCGGTTAGATTATAAAACACCTGCAATAGTTTTAATCAGTGTTAATTATACACTGTCACCCCCGAATTCATAATCGTTTTATAACTTTATCGAACGTCGTATAGTATTGCGCAAAACAAAACTCTTGTGCACAGTACTATATGACGTTTGATAATGTTTTAACACGACTATAAATTTGGGGGTTATATTATATATAACATTACATTTAGTGTAGCTATTCCAAGATACAACAAAAAATGTGTAAAACGAATAGAAAATAACGGGTTTTTAATACCGGGATTTTAAAAACTAGAACATGTAATAATTATTAATGATGATATATCATCATGCCTGCAACTCCCGAACGTGTAGGCAGATGTGCACTGTAGTGCACCCATAGTATTTGGACCCAATGAAATAGGGGGCGAGCCTATTGCCATTAAACTCTGACACACTCCTCAATATGAGGAGGATTTAGTCCACAGGCCCGCACCTGCAATGATGCCGTTTGGTGAACTTCACACGACTTTCAACAAACCTGTATGTTTCCTCACGGTGTTTGCCTTCACCGTATAGCAAGTAATAATTATTATTGAAAATGAGATTCGCACGTACATACAATAATCGTGTATACATTATAAGAAGTCCATTGGTAGGTTATAAAGATCTCATTCCAGATAAAACAAGTCCAATTTTTAAAAAGCTTATTTTGAACACCACGTACTATAAATGCATGGGGAAATTTTACTAGCTCGTGTTAAATCCCTAGTCCAATGGACTGGTGACTAATGCTCATCTACTTAAGGGAATAAGGCCATAAAATAAAGCCGGATAAAATTTATTGTCATCCTAACAACAAGAAATGCATCGAGGTACTATTTATAACCTATTCTACGACTACTCTCGTGCAATCTCGTAAATTAAACCCGATTCCTGATTTATCGGTAACACCGGCTTGTTATCAAGGATTTTAAAAACCGGTAAAATAATCACTAGCAGTGATGATGGTAGAACGCTGGCCTCGATAACGAGAATCGCAGGTTCAAACCCCGGCTCGCACCTCTGGGATTTCTGGATTTCATGTGCGAATCTCATTTTCAACCATGATTATCACTTGCTGAACGGTGAAGGAAAACTAGGAATAATAACTAGGACTTTACCATGCGTACGAATTCAGTAATCAGGCTGGAATAAATGGTCCGATTTCATCAGAAAATTTCTCACACATTGAACCACAATTTGTACCCCCAAACTCGCCGTGCCTATAGCCTTGCTATCGCACACGTGCCTCGGTTTCCCATGACTCAAGGTTGATCCACCATTTGGCGGTCCATAATCCATCCTTTCCATAGTTGCTACTCTATTCAATTTTGCGATCATGTCTCACCGCACTAGTTGAACGAGTACATACAGAAAAATCAGCACAGATGACGTAACCTTAGTGAGAAAGGTCATTCCCATTGGCAGCGTTTGAGTCACACCCACCCACGGGCGACTCCAATATTGATCTGATGTCAGTCACCCTGCAATACTGTAAGTGGATTAGGATCCGATAGCTAGTTGCAAACGTAGTGCGGAAATAAGCTTCTCTTTAGGCCCGGTTTCCACGCAAGCAGTAGTGAAAAATGTGCCGAATAGACCAGTCAGTTAAATTTACCCTTTCACTTCACTTGCATGATTCATGCTGTAACACCTGAACCTTCTCCATCAAATAATACTAGTAGGTTGTACATGGTACATAATGACAACGGATGCTGTAATGAGAGTCAAGGGTTAACGAGATCACGAATTAAACCGACTAAATGAATGCAAAACTAATCCTGTGGCTTTTCTAAGCAAACTCAATGGAGAGAGACAGAAATCAACCACAAATATAACTTTGTCGCTTGTGATTGACGACGGAGGTAAACCAAGGTACGCATTGGTTTTCGTTGTTGTCACGGAACCCATTATTATGCGTGACTGATACAACACGTATTTTGCCAGTTTTGTTTTAAATTGGCGTTACCATATATTTTTGTATGTTTAAAGAAGCACATTGATTTCTTATATTTACGCGAATACTACACATTGAAATAAAATTTATTTTAAATATAAAGGTTTAGTTTACCCAGTTCAAACTATGACACTAGGACGTCAAACACCTCAGTCCTCCCGTGACCATGGTTCCTGTAATGCCGAAATGTCGGGAACGTAGTCATAAAACAAACGCGATAACATCTGTAAAATAAGTTTTATTTCAACGTTCACGAAACTCTTATTGACTACTATAAGACTACTAAAGACTACTACCTATAAGAAGCAGCAATACAGATATGTCTTAAATTGTGTTTTAAGTTGCGCAGTTTTTAAAATTGCGCATTAAAAGAATGAAATGGACACAAAGATATTACACACGTTAACAAGCGAATGAAATGATTCAGCAAACTAAGTGGAATTCAGTTCATTTAGCGGACGCGACGTTCTGAAAAACGTTTTAAAAAGTATGATGTAATGTTATGATTATGAGATACATTACTTAACCCTTAGTAGCCTGATTTACGAAAGTGATTTATTTTTAATATTACTGTGTTTAATAATAATGACATTTGATTTTTTTTTTAATTTCGTTGGAAAGAATATTATACAACAGTAAAATACGTACAGCCAACCTATAAAAAAAAACTAATAGTAATGTGAACATTCGGTTTAAAAAATTGGTATCAAAATTGAAACTCTAGGCTATTAAGGGTTTATTCAGTTGACACGAGTAGGTTCACAGTATATCATTTTAACTGATGAATGTGAAAATAATGATCGTACTTCAATAATTTTTAGTCGACTTCAAAAAAAGGAGGAGGTTCTCAATTCGATTGTATTTAATGAACATACCTTTTTGGTACCATAAGGTCTTCTATCCATCTCACACCATAGATTTCATAAATAAATTAGACAGAGACAGCATACCTTCTGACGTTACGATTACATTACGAGTTCCCGTTTACCCTACTGCACCAGAAAACGTAGAGAAGAGTTAAATCTGACTTACGAATAAAAATATAATCTTGTAGCGATATTTATTATTCTGGGTTCTTTCACCCAAACTCGTTCTAAAATAATCCAAGGAATGTGCTGAGAAATTGTACAGACAATCTTGAAAGTTGAAGGTCGGTAAAGTACTAAAATATACTTAAAACAGGATAATGAATTAATCAAGATGGGCAGAGATTTATCTCGCCGTATAATTTAATTATGGGTTCAAATGTGTTAAGATAAAAACATTAGAAAACAACTGTAAAAAGTGGTGAAGGATGTAAATGGAGAAATAAATATTTACATACTCCCAGACTCGTTATAGTAAGCAGATTATTTTAAACGATAAAAGAAGCTATTGATAACATTGAAAAGCTCGCATTGCTGTCATGTTAGTTCTTACGAATGTTAGTAGATAGTGTTGTATAGTCAATACATATATGCATTATTAGTTATATAGGCAGTACATAACACTTTCGAAATGTTATCCAAAAGGTCATTAGTATTCACTAATAACCATTTAAAGAAAAAAATCTTCATGACAAAATTGTATTTCTGATGTACTTCTAGAGAAAATATTTTTGTTTCATCATTGTAAACAACAAACTTGATCCTGATTCTCATTTTAACAATCGAATCTCATTTTCAATCATGATCATCACATGCTTGTGCCTCGAAGAGCATGTAAAGCTGTTAGCTCTGCACCTGATCTCTCTTAAGTTTTGTCAGATTGCCGTCCCATCGGACTACGCGAGTGAGAGCAGAAAGAGTGCACTGCAATCCTGTGCTTGCTTACACAATTTTGAACTCTAATCGTATGCTCCGGCGTGGCTACTCTCCGCGTCGACTGAAATTCGGTCCTATCATTCTTCATCCCTCTCTATCACTGTCTCTCGATAATGGAGCCTAGCAACCGCGTATAAATCAATAACCAAATTACACGCTCGGCGTATCATCAAGACCAAAATGCGCCACTAACTCGCACCACGCGAACGTTCTATATTTATCAGGGTCTATATTCGTAGCGGCCGTGTCACATAGCGCGACATCGCCGTCCCATTATTGCTTCAGTCGTTGGACGCACGCGATTTTAGACTCTACGTCTGGTACGTAGAGTCTGACCGATGTACACGTAACTAGATTGTATTTTCATCTAGATTGAATGTGTTAGATTGGTAAATGGACTTTTGAATTTGTTACTGCTATAGCAGTGACATTTGTACCTTCGTTTAGGGCTGGCTCGACAAATTAGCTTTTGTTTTAATCCATCATAAATGTAATGGCCCTAAGTCCGAGGTTGGATGTCATACAATAAAAATTATAAGTAGAATCTAAATTTTCTGGAAACAACCAATGCATTCTTGGTGTTAGCTTAAATTAAATTTAATAAACTGTAAGGGTAGGTACCTATACAAAAGTACATCGGTCTTTAAAGCCTAAAGTCGTGTGTATTCCGGATAATGCTATGAGTAAGTGATTTATGAAGATTTCGCCTGTCTGAAACATATCAAGGAGAAGCTTATAGTTCTACTGAAAGAACCTGAAGAACCACAGCACCGGTTTCTATGAAGCATATGTAAAAACTTGGTGATACAAGCTTACAAACAAATTGCGTTCAATTCTCTAAACAAAGCGTCTAAATACGCAGACTATAAAGTATACGGTAATATTTATTATATTTACGCGAATACTACACATTTAATATGAAACTTATTTTTCGGATTTCATCGCGTTTTTTTATACGTTCCCGAGGTCCTCTTGTGACCACGGTGGCTGCAAAGCAGCCGAAACGTCGGGAACGTAAAAACATAAAATAAACGCGATAAAATCCGAAAAATTAGTTTCATTTCAATGTATACGGTAAGGTTACGAATAATCTTGCACGTGACGCTCTGAAGTAAAACAAATAATAGGATGAATTAAATTGACAAATGTCAATTTCATTATCGATACATAAACGATGTCACATTGATAGGATTAGAACAAATAATGGTTTTTTTTTCGGGGACACGCCATTTTCATATCATGTCACATCCATTATTTTATTTATAATTTGTATTTATTGAATGCGTTATTGCTATTAATTACTTGACACTGGCAAAGTTGTGGCTGAGGCCATATTCATATCCATTATATTTCAACGCATCTCATTTCGTAAAGGAAGAAGGCCAAATTCTCCATGAAATCTCAGTTGAAGTGTAGAAATTCACATAGGTTGCAAAAACACAAATGCTTTTACATATCTACTAGCTATATAATACTATGTATTACACATTCGTGACCCAGATAAACTTGTCATGTTCATTCTACATTTTTCTGTCATGTCACATAACATTTCTAATTCAACTACCTAGATATTCAAACGCTAACCCGAACTAGCCTTGCAACACCAAGCAGACTTGTAAAACTACCATATGGCAGCTAATAAATAGTTATTCGCAATAAATGATGTATTGTTTTAAACATTTTGAGTACACCACATAATGACTTAGGAATACGAGTAAATATATCGCTTTAGCGACCAAATTCAGATGGATAATAGGAAATCTTTTGTGTCTAATACGGAGAAGTCTGGACGACACTTGACGTATTTCGGGCTCTTATTTTATTCGACAATAACAGAAAATATGAAATCCAAACAATGATGCATCTAGTGTAACGCAGTCTGACCTTCAAATTTATTGAGATTGTTCTTCAATTTACCATGGCAATGCAAAGCGCTTTGTAATTTGAATATTTTTTTAAACAAATAGGTAATTGGTGTGTAAGTGGACTAAAATATACAATCGAAGTATGTGGATACGGAACAATATGATCCAGTCTACTCATCGTTACAACTATGTTACTTGCAACAAATACTATAAATAACGATGAAAATAGAAGGACTAACACGAAATTAGGTTCAACACAATAAGAAATTCCAATTACATTTGTACAAGAGGCGGCTTACAAAGGGGTTTCGTGAACGAGCGTGGGAATGTGCACAATACAGACATATATATTACACTTCCTTCGAGACGCAACCGCTGAAATTAGGTACAATAGTACCTGAAATTAGGTACATTTTAGAAACATTTTCATATTATTTAAAGTGTCCCTTTATCTAAAAAGCCCGCTGCTCTAATAGCTGACCAAAATATCCAAAAACCGGTTATAGTCTATGTATCTATTATATTCCTTATATTTATTGGGATGCATACTTATATCCGCAAAGATTCCTTCAACACTGACTAAAGTAAAATTATGAAAAAAGTTACAGAAAAAAAGGAGGAAATTTGCAAACACCAACTCAAAAAAAAATCAAAATGTTACACTGGACTTCAATAAGCAAGCTTACAAAGGCAAATCATCCTACCAACACCTGCAGCAGTACTAAATCATGTAACCTACGAAATCTGAACACGATACAAAGCAAGCGAACTTTAATAAAAAATGTATCGACGAATGGTTCGCCCAACCCGCTCCTACAAATAATTTACGATAGCACTTTCAAGGTTTTGAAACCACTGTCATACGGAACTAGGTTTGGGGACAATTTTTATCTTACTTAGGTAAGTACCTTAATAGCTTTGATTTTTTTTAACGTTAGGGTCAATTGTGGTCCTCTTGTTGTTACACAAATTATTATTACATTGGGACTAAATAGCACCTACGAAATGTTGGTGCACTGTTGTGAACCTTTACCTAACCCTGACAGTCTGACGCGATTACAGGCGTGATGATATTTATTTTATTTATAGGTACCCCTTCGCATTGAGGGGAGGCCCGTGCCCAACAGTGGGACACTCAAAGGGCTGGTATTATTATTATTGAGAAAGATTGAAATGTCATAATAGCTGAATGAGTCGACCCGGTATATATAATAGATGTTAATTAGGTCTTGGATTAACAATTGGATACATACCTCCATAATAATAATGTAGCCATAGTAATCTTAACAACCAGAATCAGAATATTTTTTATTCATGTAAACCATTCAGTATAGTACTTATGAATCGTCAAAAAAGTTACAAAATGCTATCCTACAACTTTACCAGCCGTTCGGAATGCCGTTCATATGGAGAAGAATGGGCAAGAAACTCCATGCAAATAAACCCCTACATTTATATATTTATATTAAAATGAATACAATAAAATATAACATTCACTTTATCATGATCCCAACACATTTGTTTAGTAGCAAACACAAGTCGCGGACATAAAACTAAACACAAACAAACATCGTCGATATAGAAAATAGTTTTCATAAGTGCCGCTGGAGTACGCGTCTATTTTAATAGTGACACACAAACCGCTTCCCCCAAGCCGAAATGACAAATGATAGGTTATAAATAACGTGACTGTCGTGGTTTTTTAAAGAGTAGCGTACACTCAATGGTTTATTCCGATTTGGTAGTATCCGCGTGTTAAGTTTACAGCATATTGATTTGAGCCTAAGAAAATAATAGGGTGTGCAGGCTGTGTTGTTTTAGCCAATCTGTTATCTACAGGAGACTTCGTGAACACGGTTTCAGAATCCAGTCTTAAGTTTCATATAGAGACATGTTTCATTTTGGTGCAAATAATTTTTAATAGTCACTGACATTGACCTATTTTTATTTTAATAAAATATTCAAATTTAATGTGTTTCCAATCATAACACGAAATGCAAGATGGCTTGATATTTTTTTAAGTTCCGCAATGTATTTATATAATGTGCCGTGTTTACATTATCTAAACTAAAAACAAACATATTCCGAGGGATAAAATGTATATATTTATAGCCAAAATAGATAAAGGGGTTAAAACATAATTGAATTGCCAACGGTTATATTTTGAAAACACACAACGTAAAATACTTATATTTAAATTTCTGAATATAAATGACAAAAGAGACTCCGCGTCACTAACGCTTTGTTTGTTAAGCATTTTAAGCCCAGTGTTATTAAACGATTAAGTCTGTCTAATGTCGAAAGCGGCCCTCGCTAAAATATGTCTATAAATAATTTAATTGTTATACGAGGAACCATGTATGAATGACCTGTATTTTAGTCTGCTAGTGGTCTCAGTTTGTCATGTTTAAAGTTCAGAAAATTGAGTGCGTAGTTCATTTGATTGGTCGTCGTAGTTGTAATAGCTTGCATGACCCAATATTCGAACTGCATCAACGGTTTATTTTTGGTTCGGGAAATACAAGGTATCTTTTATGAATCAACCCTATGAAGATTGTACATCCATTTTCCTAAATCGATACTTGTGCATCATAAGACTTGAAAGTAGTAGTAACTTAAGTACCAATTATACTAATATCAATTTTAACGAGGTATTAAAGCAAGTTATAAGGGAGTAAGTAAGTTTTAATAGGTGGAGTTTTGTATCAACATGCTTTTCGTTGAGGATTTTTCTCTCGGTCCATACTGCCAGCTGGTAGGTAGTATTTCTAAAACTATCGAATCATGACTAACCTCTTTGGAAGCCTGTGTAAAGCTACACTTGTTATCTCGTTGGCCTGATTTACGGGCTTCAGTTCCAGCCTACGTTTCATTACCATCTGTATTTCTGTGGATCGTTCGTACAAGTGGGTTTTAATTTGGACCAATTCGACATTTTTATGGCTAGACGTTATGTACGCCTTGTAGACGTTAATGAGTTGAACATTAATCTTGTTACGTGTCGCGACTATTCTTAAATGCGGGTGGCATTTTGCGTGCGTATAGATGATGACGTCATTTTCAGCTTTCAGATTACGTGATCTTGAAAGGTTCGAACGGGTATAAACTGCATACCCATTAACACATCAACAGGTGAACAAATGATGGCGTACCGATTATATTCAAGCCACTGGCATGCCACGTCGCTATATTTCGAATACACTTTTAAAAAATAAATGAAAAGTCCCTTCACTATGTTATTTATCTTTTGTTACATAAAGGGTAAAGTAGTAGTGTTTTAAAAATGATAAAACGTAAATAAATAAACATCGCCAGACGAACACACCAACTCTCCCAAACCAAGCCAGGCTTTTTATCTACCGTATCTACCTTACAAAGGTTTGGTGGCACTCCCAGCATAAGTATAATTCCCTACTTATATAGATATTAAACGTCCATGACTCGAATACACAAAATCGTGCTCATCACATACAGTTTCTGAGTCCCGTCAGTACAGACCGCAGGGTCACTACCAAGAAAGTTAATCGTTAATCATTGTATGTATGGTGATTATTAACTGTGCCAAATGGGCCACCCAAGTGTTAATAAACTCTTTTAATATCTTGAAAACAAATCAGTTCACATGCCATCGATCATTTAAACCGGTGAGAAAACAAACACATTGAACCGGATCAATAGTTCAACTTCAGGACTCAATCGCCAAGTCAACTCATTTTGGGAATCAAAAGCCCAACCTTACTGTTACTGTGCAAATAACACAAACAAATACTTTGTAGAAAGTCGTAATAAAATATTTAAAGATTTATATTAAGAAAACTAATGGCTACGAGATGTATTTAACAAATCGCTTCTGGAAATTGTAAAGTGATTTGATAATATCTATAAATGAAGTTTAAATGTTAGGAGCTTTTTCATCAGGCTTGTTATTGGAACAGAAAATACTGTTTTCTCTCCATCTTTGTCGATCGCACAAAAACAAAACCCACAGACCCACTTTTGCAGCCTCAATCTATCTCTAGATATTCGAGAAAAGGTCCAACCATCTTACAAGTAGGACTATAGTAAAGATACCAGGCTTACAATATCTTTAGAGCTTCTCAGGGGACATGTCGGTCTCGGCGAAAAGGTCGCTCGCTTTGAAAAGAGGTCGAACATCAAATATCCTAGACTATTTGACGATTGCCCGCCAATCTGGGAGTTAATCTTGATATAAATATCTACTGTTTATCTGTTGGGTTCCGTTCGCATCAACATAACATAGGGCTTTCTGTTTAGAGTAACTTTGTTTTGTTCCTGCATCTAATGTTCATATTTATTCCATTTTCAAATTTTGGCGCTATGGTCCGCGGTCATTAAAAAAGTTGTATGACACCGTTAATTGCGCAGGCGACGAAACTTTGCACATAAATATCGCGGTACTCTCAAACTTCGAGGGCGGTTGGTAGTCTGCTACTGGTACGTAAAAAAGTGCCATATATCGATACACACAGAATCTATATCTATATAACTTGCGAAATGAAATTACCGTAAATACAATATTTGTATGGATGTAATATGAAGTGCCCAGACTGAAATGATAATGGTACAAAAAACCGCTGAATCGCTTCAAGAAAAGGGTACAGAAGCGGCTCCTTTTTTTGACATGGCGGCGTCGCTACCACGATGCCAGATAGGTAGATAGGTAATTGTCATAAGGCTGATTGGTATAACAAAAGCTCGAAGCAGCACAAAGCGCAGGCGAGAGACACGACAGCTGTATTTCAAAGTCAATAAAGTTGACTTTCAATTGTTATCGTATTAGTCACTTCGCCGCAACTCCGTCGGTATTTGCTGACCCTAAATGTTTCCTTTAAAGCTTAAATAATATCCGACCAACTTAACCCGAGCCGCGAGCCTTTAATTTTCTAGATCGTTGGCTGTCATGTTTCTATGCTCTTTTTACAATAAGGCATGTTCAGACTCCGAAGGAATTCACTCACACTGCCGAAACACAGCGTGCAGTCATGTTGACATCACAGCTGTGACGCGGCTTTTGACACTGCCGAATCATTGTAAATCGCGCATACCTTTTTTTAGTCTCTTAAAATGGAGTTGTCAGATTAGGTTCAGATTGTCGTAGATGTGTTACTACATAATTTGACAACCATCCAGGTGTTCAATATAGTTAATACAGTCCACACACATTCGCTTCACTAGGAATGGACATTTAAAAATATTGTAGGCACAATATTATTGTTATACGTATTCCAATAGAATCTATTTTGATGCCTGAAGTACTTAGCAGCGCATAATGCCTACATCTAAACGAGCTTCAGGGTTGAATTTTTCTTTAGATTGCGTGATAAAAAGAAATTTCAGTGGTCTTGGGTCGGGAAACGTATTAAGATGTAAGTATACTTCGTTGGTTTTGTTATAGCGAGCGTAACAGCAAGGGATAGGGATTCACTCATGTCGACAGAGTTTAATTTGAAATTGAGCCAGTATTGTTACATATGGATGGGATAATGTTGCTTCCTAACAGTGTTTTTTTTTTTTAGAAACGGATCAAAAGTTCCGAAGATTACCCCCTACCAAATAGAAAATATATTTCGGTTCTATGCCTAAAAGTTATATGTATTACAATAAATACAAGAAGTTGCTTATGAACTCGTCTATTAAAATGGTAAATCTTAATATATATAAATTACGTGTCACGGTGTTTGTCCGCTATGGACTCCTAAACTGCTAAACCGATTTTAATACAATTATGCACACTTTGTGCAGTTTTTATCCAACTTGAAAGATATGATAGTTTATATCTCAATTTATTTTATATGGCAAAACAACGTTTGCCGGGTCAGCTAGTAAATGATAAAATCATATAATCTATCTCATGGCCACTACACAATACTAAATTATCCGATATAATACCATAATAAAACTCATCGATATGTATTGAAGGTTGGTTATTAAAGTTCATATTTCCATAAAAGCTGATTAACGGCCGCATAATGATTACAAAAGCTTCAATTTACTAGCTATAGAATAATAACCTTTAGTCATAAAAATCATAATAGCTAAATTGCGAGTTGATGATCTATATTTTTTTTTCTACGTAGGTACTAATATGGCTCAAATGGAACTCGATGAATTAACCATTTCCATTGCTGGTGGAAAACTAAAGGCAAACATTTTATAATGATGAATTGGAATTATGCTGAGGCTGCCTCGTTTAGAGGTGAAACACGTGTCGAATACCTTTTTAGATTCGCTTCGTTTCGCGGAGAATTGCATTTTATTTGGAGCCTCGTCGTTGGTGATAGATAGTTTCTCGACTAACATCTTAGAGTTCGGTGTTGCTGGCTTCTTTAATTATCAATCAATTTGTTTGGTTTATAATTGGAAAAGATGACAAGCCGAGGGTCAGAGGTGCGTTCCTCTTCCCCCATTGGTTTAACAATGGATTTTCGCCAAGTATCGCCTATTTATATCAATTATAATTAGAATTATTATCAATTTAAAAGCATTAGGTGTTGCCAGCAGCTGGTTAAGAGCTTTTGCTATTACAGCGATTTACCTGTAGCTGTGAAAAGTCGTAAGTGGATAAAACCTTCCGCACACAGAGGGCCTTGCTTCCAATCCACATTTCAATGCATGTTCCCAAACAAATCTCAAGAACTTTCTCAAGTCAAGGCGCTAACCTTGCTTGGCCGCGCCTCGGACACCTCTGCTTAATTGGATGATGTCTGCTGTAACTGGATTAGCCTTGCTGCGAGCACTGCATGCCTTGTAATCTAATAACAGACATAACTGGGCACATTTACTCATACAATTGTTATCATATTACCTAGTTAATCCTATGGCATCCAGGGAAACAGAACGATGGAACTCGTTCCGTCGGCCTGGTTGCTCAAAATGGATATATCAGTCTTGACTTCAAGACAGGGCAAAATCCAGGTCTTCATTTTGGGGTCGAGCTCTGCACCAGAGACAATAAGCAAAAACAATCCGAAAACAGATGAAAACTATTTTAAAAAATACCGGTGTATAAAATGTGAGATTAGCTGCCCCCCTGCCTATGGCCTTGCTTAAAAACTGATTTTAGGCAACCCTGGTCCCGAGTAATGTTCTTATATATTCCAAAAATCCGGTACATCCATAATTTACCCCGCAGTAAAAAGAAAATACTTCTTTGACCAATTTAAAAGACAAAAGGGGTTTTGGAACGCAGTAGAAAGTTTTCCGAGTGGCGAGCTGCCAAGTGGGCCGTCTTAAGTGATAAAAAGCCTCATTGACTTCAAAGCGGACCGCATTTCAGGAAATGATTGAAGCATTCCGTTTCAGGCCATTTTTTAGTTCGCTTTATGAGAAACGAACTCGATTATATTCAATACTAGCTGTTGCCCGCGACTTCGTCCGCGTGATATTTAACAAAGACTCAGCCGTTGGCAACAGTCTGCTCGCGTTCTGATCCCGCGGGACGCATTGCCGATTGTTGCTATCAAACTTTAATCAGGCGCAGCGCTGCAACATTGGTTTTAATTTTTTTTCGAGAGATCCAATTTTTTTTTTCTAAAATAAAAGTAGCCTATGTTACTCCTTGTTACATCAGCTATCTGCCAGTGAAATTCCCGTCAAAATCGGTCCAGCCATTTCAGAGATTACCCGGAACAAACAGACAGACAGACAGACAGACAGACGGACAGACAGACAGACGGACAGACAGACAGACGGACAGACAGACAGACAAAAATTGTAAAAAATGTTGTTTCGGTATAGGTAACGTGTATACATCCAAATGCACTTAGTAAAAAGCGGTTATTTTAATATTACAAACAGACACTCCAATTTTATTTATATGTATGTATAGATATTTGTAGATCATATACCCATAACAATGTATTGTTCAACAATGTAAAACGTCTCTTTAAAAAGAGCAGCCATGGAGTTTCTTGCCCGTTCTTCTCCATAGGAACGGCATTCCGAACGGGTGGCAAAGTTGTACCTTAGCATTTAGTAGACGGAATATATCAGCAGAGGTCAAAGGACAAACATGCAATAAAATATTTGTTTATGATTCAACATCATAATTTTAAAACAAAATCCTACTGACCACATTGTCTTGTCAATCAAGATGGATCAAATGATTCCATCTTGATGTATGTATCATCAGTCATTCATGGCAATGATATCATATCCCACTATTCCTACGACTGTTAAACACTGATTCCCACTTGCAATCTAACGCCGTGAAGATGAATATTAATTATACCGTCAGACGAATACACCTACTATACGGTCCCACACTAAGCAACGCTTGTATTATGGGTACCGTACAATGCACTCAGAGCGAACCCAGTATAAAATACTTATGTAGACATTAAACATTCATGACTCAGGTAAAAATATTCATGCACACATTGTTTGTCCATACCAGGGTTCGAACTTGGGACCCTTAACGCAGAAAGCAGGGTGACTACCATGTGCGCTAATCAGATCGTCAAGTTGGAATGTTAATTAGTATTCTGCATGACGTCATAATCATTGTTTAAAGTGCAGATCAGATGTACGTGAACTTTGGACCACAAAGATGCAGTCGAGACATAGATTTAGGGCCTACCCTCCTAATTGCCCGGCTCGGAACCGAAGGAAAAAAAACATCCACTGAACCTACCCACAAAAAAGCTACCATCGTTTCCCGCGGCAAATTATATCTTGGTGAACGATAAACTTTTATCCTACGAAAAGTATGGATAGGTTTGATTTTAGATACCCCCAACTACCAACACCCAACATACTTAATCCAACTTCCAACTAATATTATAAATGTGAAAGTTTGGATGGATGGATGTTTGTTACTCAATCACGCCAGAACGACTGAACAGATTTGAATGAAATTTGGTACAGAGATAGATTATAGTTTGGAATAGCACATAGGCTTTTTATCCCGTTAAAATGTATGGTTCCCGTGGGATAGATTTGTTTTAATTTTTCAAACCTTTTCATTGCGGGTAACACCGCCGGGCGCAGCTAGTACATATATAAAACCTGGAACATCCATATTAAAGTATCCGGGTAAAATATTGGAAAGGTTATACCAAAATGGATTGATGATGAAAGATTATCCCGCTGTGCATAATTCAACGATGGCAAATTTCGGCAAGATTTATGGTTAGTATGCGCTTGTCCTTAATATGGTATTGCAGAGCCAATATTACGGCAGGCGCAGCGCGTACTGACACAAAACTTTGGGCATACTAATTGAGTTTATTGAAAGTGTTATCGGCGCTTATAGAAAACAATATTAATAATATCGCTAGACGAATACACATACATTACGGTCCAACACTAAGCGACGCTAGTATTATGGGTACCGTACTATGGACTAAAGGCGAATTCAGTATAGAATACTAATACTATAAGGTATAACAAAAATAGTGTAAAATATTTTAGTTATGTTTCCTTTTTTTAATAAGCCGAACCAGTAGCCTTTGGCTGTGCGCTCAATACAGGATTTATTTCTTTTTTGGTCCAACATATTGATTTATTTCTTTAGCCCTGTTCAAATATTGTACACTAATATTGTTACACCTTATATATGTTGATGATGTGTGTCAGATGTTAAGTCAAAGTCAAATCATTTATTTCGTATAGGCCTACGGGGGCACTTACAAATTGTCATTACATTTTTTCCTTAACTCTACAACCGGATCGGAACGCGACCTCAACTGAGAAGATCCAGCAAGAAACTTAGCGGGCTTGTCTTTTTTTTATCCATTATTATTACAAAAAAAAAAAAAAAAAGTAAGCTCCAGTGTTAAACATCTATGACTCGGTTACAAACCTTCATTCATCGCATTCTCGTTAGGGAGATCAATTCCGTTTGGACGATAACGATCTTTCGATCTAAGATTGCTCAAAGTTCTTCAAAAAGTGTACTTCAGACATGAGGTGGTGAACACTCCCCCCTGTATCTGCGCATATTGCGAGGAGACTACGTGAGCTGTTTTGTGCACGTCCGCGAAGGTTTCTGTGGCGATGCAACGCACGCCGGGTACTGCTACTGATTAATATTAATGTATACCATCCGGTGTAGTTGCTGTCAATGTAACATTATTAAAATACAGATCCATTACCCATAACAACAATATTCTAGTCTCGTACGTCTAAGCCATATAGGTCTAGTTTTGCACAAATTTCGTGGTATACATTATGGTTGTTTTTTTTGTTTTTATCTCCGCATCTCTTACCAGCTAAATATATCCAACCGAGGTAACTGCATTTCCACGTGGAGATTTTCACTTACAGATAAGCTGGCGGAATGCCCAAAGCTAACTCGAGATTAACCACATTTTCTGAAACTCGTTTTTTTCATTAATCCTCTCCTGCTCCTCTATTGGTCAAAAAAGTTAACTATCTTTAGGGAGTTGATTATACAATTTACAAGCTTATTCCACTGACTCAACACGAAATATCCGAAACTATGAGAGACCTATTGAAATTATCTACGCGTTTCCCTCCCGGCCTCTAGATTCTCGCTAAGATGATGATGATGAAAAATTTAAATTAGCCCAATGTAAATAAGAATAAATTTAAATGTAGGTAGCATTTCTATACTCTTTTTAATTTATATTAGTTAGTAAATAATAAATACTTAAAAGTTAATTAAAAAAACATAGAACTCATATTTGTATTGTTTCTTTCTTCCAGGTAGTGTTGGTGTTCATTCTGAGTATAGCATCGCTCATCATCTACTTCATCGACGCCTCCAGGTAACGACACAACCGTAGCCCCTAAAATATATGATTCCGTCGCTAAAATACTTATTAATAAACATATCTTAATAATGCTGAATTGAAGGAATACGTGAGTCACAAACTCATAATAAATGTGGTCGAAAATTGTTTTTTGCTGGAATACTTAGTTATATGTCGAGCTTACTGTTTTATTTGTCAGCTGAATTATTAGATCAATCGCTTTGGGTGATCATGTTACTCGTTTAGTTCATGTATGTCGTTCTGTTGGGAATGTTTGTGTGTCTGTTTCCAGCGAAGAGGTTGAGCGGTGTCAGAAATGGAGCGACAACATAACTCAGCAGATCGACCTTGCCTTTAACATATTTTTTATGGTCTACTTTTTTATACGAGTAAGTATTATCTGTATTATTATCAATTATAATTGAAATGGCTGTGGGTGTTATTGTCATGTCAACAGTCGGATACCTGCAGGGTTATTTTAAACCATTCGAAATCTATATCGGAAACGGAATCGAAAACTGCCGAACTGGATTACCGCAATAGCTATTAAAATTTCCGAATTTGATTATCTTCGATGTAGCTTGAGGACAATACCAAATCGTTTTTTTTTTTAGGTTTCCGTCGGAAAGCTCGTCGGGAGTGACACGTTTCCGATGTCGATTCCGAATTATTTAAAAAAACCCACCTGTACTGTCCTGAATACTTGTACGTCAGGTATTCTCTTCCGACGTATGCCCAAGCCTACGTTATGATCAGTGTTGCCATTAATTAACACCATAACGAATGACGTCGTCTTAAGCCAATCACGACTGGCTCTCACGGGAAGAGAAGCTAGCATAGCGATTATTATACGAAGCTGCTCTTCCTTTGTAGGGAGTTTGACAGCCAAACAATTTGAAAGTTGCCCGAAGTTTCTTATGGAGTTATAATGTGATGTTACATTTTGTAAAATAACTAATGGATGCGTTCTCTGTTTCAGTTTATAGCAGCTAGTGACAAACTATGGTTCATGCTCGAGATGTATTCATTTGTAGATTATTTCACGATACCCCCATCCTTTGTATCAATATACCTGGATAGAACGTGGATAGGTCAGTAATTTATCTTTTCTCAATGTTTTTTTTGTATTTTCTTTTTAATCTTTTTTTTAATGTACCTACTTTTAGGACATCACAGACTCCACAATAAGCCTTAAAGACCTGCCAGTGATACGATACCAGCCCTTTTAAAGTCCCGCTGTTGGGCACGGGCCTCCCATCAATGCGAGGGGGATTAGAATATATTCCACACATTGGTCCAGTGTGGTTGGCGCACTTCACACGTCTATAGAAGGGTTCTCACAGACATGCAGGTTTCCTCACAATGTTCACCGTTTATCAAGTGATAATCATAGTTGAAAATAAGATTCGTACGTGAAATCCATAAACACCAATAGTGTGAACCAGGGCTTAAACCTCGATACCGAGGCAGGCGCTACCAAATAGGCTATCACTACCTCTATTCGCGTTCGGTCAGTCAGTACACAGCTAATGACCTATATGTTTTCTCTGTTCCAGGGCTGAGGTTCCTTAGAGCTCTACGCTTGATGACCGTGCCTGATATTTTGCAGTACCTCAATATACTAAAGACATCGAGTTCAATTCGGTTGGCGCAATTAGTGTCTATATTTATATCAGTGTGGTTGACCGCTGCTGGTATTATACATTTGGTAAGTCGTCCCAATGTACCTATCTTCTTTCTATTTCATTTTTGTTCTGTTTTGTATAAGGTTTAGGGTTCTAACCACCTCGTCCTGAGGTAGTGGCTCGGAGAGCACGTAAAACCGTCGGTTCTGCCCCTGATCTCTTTCCCATCTTGTCGGATTGCCGTCCTATCGGACTATCCTCTGATCTGGCGGGTCAAACGCTTTTATTAAGTGGCATTATGTTTGTATAGCGGAATAGAACCCGAATGTTAGTTGATAACGAGGCAATTATGATGCTAGACGAATAATTTTAAAATCATAGGCTCTGAATATCTAATATTTTTTTACCTGAAACCATTACCTAAATCGGCTTGATGAAAAAAAAAATGTCTATGCTAATAGACAATTTTTTTTTTGGGGTAACTAATCGACCTAAAATAATGTGAGTGGGCTATGTGTATACATTGAATTAATAATTGTAAAATGGTGCTATAGCCGATGTGAACGTGTCGGAATTTGAATAAAGTGGTTTTAAAATTTTTGTTTACTTGCTCGCGTTTCACGCTAAAAATACTTGCCCAATTTGAACGGGGATTTCACTGTCGATTAGCTTATATGGTTAGACTCAAAAGATATGCACCATATCTTTTGAGTCTAACTAGTAGTAGCAGTAGAGCAGAATCAATCCTTGCGCGGACAGAGCAGAATACATAAGCGAGTTAGTATTGCTAGAAGTCATTGAAAGGTAGCAGACTAATTAATCCTTATAATTAACAATAGTCGTGACCGAATATCGGTCACGGCCGCCAATTTCAACAAATACTAGCCAACTTCTCAGTGTATATTGTGCGCAAGCACAGTTGCTCTCTTAGAATAGTCCAATTAGATGGCAATTCTAAAGGACCAGAGAGAGATCAGGCGCAGGAACGACGGTATTATATCCTCGTCGAGACACGCACAGATCAGTGTTAATCATGGTTGAATATGGGATACAAGAAATCCTGGAATCCCAGACATGCTGGCCTGCGTTTAAACCCGCGACTCCCGTCTCCAATGCGAGCCTTCTACCCACAAAGTACTTTTGTTGGTGCCACCCGTTTGGCTATCAATGCTTAATCTACCCACTCGTAATAACTCTGACAATTTCGTTGATTCCAGTTGGAAAACTCCGGTGACCCACTCGAGTTTGAGAATGCCCAGAAGCTGTCGTACTGGACCTGTGTGTATTTTCTCATAGTCACCATGTCCACAGTAGGTTACGGTGATGTGTTCTGTCACACGGTACTTGGCCGGACGTTTTTGGTTTTTTTTCTCCTCGTCGGCTTGGTGAGTTACATTTCATTTTTCTACTTACATTGTATACTTAAATTCTAATGATATTCAATGATTAAAGTCACGACATACAGACTAATCTTTGCAAGGGGAGGCAAGTCTTTACTCTGGTGGCATACAAACACGAAGTCCGATTGAAAACTAACGTAGACACGGCCGACGGCCACGCTTGCGGTTCCTTGCATTAGCTAAGTTAATAACAAAGCAAAAGGAATATAACATTCGCCGTACTGCGATACCTAACTATAGTTGACACGGGACTTGCTAGACAAACGGTTTACCGCACAGCTCGTGGAATGATCGTAATCTAAGCCTGACTAGTGCACCATAGAGCATGCCAGTGGCTGGCCGAGGCCGCGCGGCCACCGCCGCAGCGGCCGCGCCCTCTTCCTACTCCTCGGCTCGGGAGGAGCTCTCTGTCGCAAACTAAACGAAGCTTAATTTCGAGCGATGCATGGGTGTCTTTTGTTTTTCTTTTGCTTTGTTACGTGACACTGAGTGACCGCGAGCGCGCCGCCGGAGGACCGCCTCGCCGGCTGGGGAGCCGACCGGTCGGGTCCGGTCCGGTCCGCGTCCGCGCTGGCGCCGTCCCGGCGAGCCCGGTGCCGCGTCCCACCCCTCCCACCTCGCGATCTCTGCATGCCGCACCTGTGCCTGGCTGTGTTCAGTTGCTCACATCACCGGTAGACACACACTCGTTCCTTTTATTTATTTTATTTTCGCTCCGCTACCGGCTACACTTGCGACTCATAGAACGTAAACCGAGACTCGAGGCGGACATTGTCGTGCACCACGCGATGGTGTCCGCGTGCGCCCGGACTCGATGTTCGATCGACACCGTGGTCTGTTGCAGGCAATGTTCGCTAGTAGCATTCCCGAAATTATAGAGCTGGTAGGAAGTAGGTCCAAGTACAGTGGCGAGCTGAAGCGTGAACATGGAAAAAGGTATCAGTTTGATAATATAAATTGATCGCCGAAAGTGAGTGCGACTGGTCGCGGGGCCGCGCGCACGCGCCGGCTCGGCACGAGTCGCACGAGCTCTCGACGGCCGATGTGGATCATCACCTTAAGAAAGCTTGCTCAGTGCCGTCAGTTGTATTGTGTCATCTACTCGTGTTCACTCGCCGGCCTGCCGGCGGGCGGCGGGCGGCGCCTCGCCCGCGCGCTACGCCGCCGCTACGCGCTACGCGGCGGCCGTCCCGGCCGCCACGGCCCGCCGGCCCGCGGCGTAGCGCCCGGGCGAGGCGCGGCCCCGCAGCCCTCCGGCCCGGCCGGCCCGTGCTCGCGTCTACCAAGCGTCTATACCGAATGCCCACCGTTTTAGTTTAGGTACCGGTCGAACCGATTTCTTTTAAGTTCTGCTCATCGATTAGTTAGCGTATGTATCCTTAGGCTTTGCATGCACCCGGTCACGGCTCCCGTCACGGCTCCCGCCGCTAGCGTAGCTCGGCACGGCACCCAAGTCCCGCACACCCACACCACAGCCACAGCCACCACGCAGACAGATGACACTCAAGCCACACAGCCTTGTGCGAGCGCGAGGGTTCGCGGCCGCGGGCCGGGCGGGCGGGGCGGGCGCGCGGGGCGCGGGGCGCGGGCGGGCTCTCACCTCCCGGTGTTTGCTGTGTATCGTAGGCTGTGTTCGCCAGCTGGATCCCCGAGATCACGGAACTGGCGGCGCAGCGGAACAAATACGGCGGCCGGTACACCAAGGACGTCCGCCGCAGGTACCGGCTACCGCCCCCGCTCCACGCGGCTCCTGCCTTCCTACCTGTCACGGTTTCGATCTTGGTTGATTGAATGCGGAGTTTGCTAATGAAATTTATTAATCCTTCACTAGAATCGGTCTCTCGGTGCCGTGGCGCATGCTCCAGAGTCAGCTCCCGGCGGCCGCGCCCCTCTCCCCCTCCCGCCCCCCCGCTAGGGAGACAGGCGCGCGGTCGACCGACGCACTACTACATGCCTATTTTCGTAAATTTTACTCGAGATACCGTTGAGCTTTTTAATCCTTCTAACGAGACTAGATCTGGAGAGAGCCGATGTAAAGTTTTGTAATGCTGTCGATGACGTAGTGTTTGGTTTGTTCGCTTGCACACGATGCCTGTCGCCACGCTGTAGCGCTAGCCGGCACCGTCCCGCGCCACACAGCCAGTGCCCGCCCGCGCAGCCCGCCCGCGCGGTGCCGGGCGCGGCCCGCCGGCCCGCGCCGGCGGCCCGCTCCCGGCGCTCTCATCGATGTCAATGTCTTGTTTTGTCTGTCGGCGTTTAGGCGATATTTGCCAGTTGTATCCCAGAGATAATTGACTTAATCGGCACTAGACCCAAGTACGGCGGCACCCTCAAGAATGAGCGGGGACGCAGGTGAGCCGCTGCCTTCTCTCCGTCCGTTGAATGTGTTCCGTGTTGTGAAACTATTCTTCCTTTCCTCTCTTAGCACGCTTCTCTGTTCTCACTTATCTTAGCGGGACGCGAGTCCCGCCAGTTGTCTTTGTTTTTATGAGTCGATTAAGTATTATTGATTGTAAATTACCTTTGAATTTGAGTTCAGTTGAATAGTGACCAGCAGATAGTGGCTAGTGTTATCGCTCGTCATTATAGGTATCATGATTATGTTCTGTTAGTATACGTAAAGGAATGTTAACGTAAAGCTTAGTGTTGGAGAGTTAAATGTTGAGTGGTACCGTACCGTAGTGCGTTGTTGGAGTTCTGGTGTGCGATGCGATGCGATGCGATGCGACGCGACGCGAGTCGGCAGCCCCCGCGGCCGGCCCACCGGCCGGGGCGCTGTTGAGGCCGCCGCGCCGCCCTCCCCTCCCTCCCTAGTGAGTGCCAGCGCCTCCTCCCGCTCACCTCCTCCCTGCACGACTACTTACTGTTCTGTACTCTTAATGTTGACCCTCTTTAATGTTTTATGATCTGTAATGTAATTTTTGAGTCGACCCCCTCGGTTTATTTAGTGTAATGTGTTTACGTAAATTCATAGAGCGTGGCAAGGCTGTGTGCATTGAGGACATTTTTAACGCAAACTTAGTTTAGCTCGACATCATTTTGACATGATCGACATCATCTAGCGGCGATACACGAATCATTTTTGATAAATTTTATGATTGATTATTGAAAATTGTTTGCAATGTTTTATGGGATCGTATACTAAAGAATAAAAGGTAGAAAAATTGAATTGTTTTTATATGAATATAAAAATGAAATCAGTTCCTTTGCCACACCTTAGATGAATAATAGTTTGCATGATTATCTGTGTAGTAACGAGCGGATTGCGTTTTGTTTTGTTTTTTCCATTTTTCTGAACTGTGATGATTTTGTTCTGAATCTCCTCGTTTGTTTTACGTTCTAACAACTAACCTCCACTAACTTCTCGACTGTCACTGCGACTCTGGACACTATACACTCCATAGTATCGATCATACGAATGAATAGCACATCCGACTCCTGAATACATGAAACTGTACTGAGAGCATAGAATTACAAAGATCATGCAGAACCTATGACTATTCTAATTCTATGATCTTTTTGATTCTATGACTGAGACGCAAGGACATAAGCTTTTCGTACTACAATATTATTTTTATCTAAACACAACACGGAACTACATACCATGATGTAAAGCTATTAAATTACAAATGTGTTTGTAGCGCACTTTGTAAATCGCAGACGCAGAAACCGTAAAAATGACCAATAGGATAAAAAAAAAGTTACTCATAGGTAGATGTTTTCATAGGATCGGCATAATATATATAAGTACCCACTGCCATGTGAAAATACAGTGTTTAGGTAAAAATGAAGACATATTACCCACTCCATACTATCACAATACCAAAATACTCCATAGAGTAGAAGTACTTTTTTTTATTTTATAAAACCCATAATGACGCTCGGACCGTCCTGCAAGTGACCCCAACCCTCCCTCCCATAGTCGAAGTTCATTTTTTATTTTTTATTTTTTTTTATAGTGTGGTAGACATAGTTACACAAATCCTGAACGAAACTGAGCTTTCTAGATAAGAATGTTCATTTATTTGTGGCCCAAAATCCTACTTTTTGGCAATAAACATTTTATTTTTGGTAGTTTAAATAAAATTCCCATTTAGTTAGAATAGCAAATTTTAATTCAACCACAAACAAATGAACGTATAGTGATTTATGAAGATTTATTTTTAAACGACGTCTTTCTTTTGTTTTGAATTTTATTGAAGACGCATTTATACATTTTCGGGTGGAACTTTTTTAGTTGTAACAAAACGACGCCGTCGTTACTAATGTGTAGTATTGTTCATGCTTCTATCACTCTTTGTTTTGTTTAACCCTGTCGCGACCTGTTTGTTATTTGTGCCAGTTACTCTGTACGGTCCCAGGTGTTAAATAAAACTTCAAATTGCTGTTTCTTCTACTATTCTGTACCTCTACTTCTAAGATATGCTTGCTAAAAAAAATATGTTGCTTGGTAAAAAAAAACAAATTTCTCTGTCACCTAACAATGTTAAACTTTCAAAAAAACAGCTAGAATCTCGCTTCTGAGGCTTCTTTAATTCTTTATCAAACTGCAATCTAGGTTTAGATGCACTTTTTAATGTAGCATTTATTTTACGAAGGTGTTATAATAAAGTCTTACGTTTTCAGGCATATAGTTGTATGTGGACATATAACGTATGAGTCAGTGAGCCATTTTTTAAAAGACTTCCTACACGAAGACCGAGAGGATGTCGACGTCGAGGTTGTATTTTTGCACAGGTCAGTACCTCCCTATAAGTTTTAACAATATTATTAATTACATTTTAAGAAACACAGGCAATAGTTTTTATGTTATCGTGTGTTCCGACCTCTTCAATCGCACTGCAAGCTGCACAGATGGCGCTGCAGACGACATTCAGAACAATTGACAATTCTCCATATAATCCTGCAACGCGCTATGAGAGTTTTCGGAGCACGTAACATATATACATGATCCCGACAATAACCGTCGCGGCGGTCGCTATTCCCCTATATATTGTATATATGTCACGTTACGTTACTCCGAAAACTCTCATAGCGCGTTGCAGGATTGTATTGAGAATTCTCAATTGTTCTGAATGTTTTCTGCAGCGCCATCTGCGTAGCTTGTGGTGCGGTTTTAGTGGTCGCTACACGTTAAACAAACAAAACAAACATATGCAACGAGACTAAATGAACTAGCTAAATTACTAAATTCATCATGTATTTATACACAAGATTAACTATATATAACTGGGTACAAGAGCATTATAAATAAATCTGAGTTGCCTATTATAATCGATCATGAAACCATTCACGTGTAAGAGTGGATATAAGTACGTAATGAGCGAGGACTCCGACACGGCAACGCCATGGTAGCGGGGTAGTCCTGCATGATCCACCGACGCTTTCAGAAAAGAGCCCGACCTCGAGCTGGAGGGGCTCCTGAAGCGTCACTACACCACCGTCGAGTTTTTTCAGGGTACAATGATGAATGCCGTCGACCTTGAGCGAGTCAAGGTTAGAGTACAAACATAGAGCAGGCATTAGACATACCGCACGGCCGTTATCAGACGCGTCTACGTTTTACATTTTGTTTTCTTTATTTATTTATGTGCATAATACAGATATTTTTCTTCTGTAAACATGCTGTTTCATAGTCACAGTAGGTATAAACACTTTGGTAACTTTATCTTGTTAATTTGATGCAATCATTGCTTGTTAGGGCGGCGCGGGCATGGGCCGCGTGCCGGGGGCCGGGCCCGCTCCGCCCGCGACTGCATATCTTGGTACCTAGAGTGCATGGTAAGGCCCACGACAGGCGGCGTCCGGCACCCTGCTCACTGTTGCTAATTCCGCGTTGATGACAGGAAACCGCCCGACCTGGAGCTCGAGGGCCTGTTCAAGAGACACTTTACCACTGTGGAATTCTTTCAAGGCACCATTATGAATCCAATCGACCTACAGAGGGTGAAAGTAAGTAGCAATGCACACACGGAATTGTGATTTGGGCGTGGTGTCGGTTTGAAGCTGTAAAGACTCTCTATAGATGTAGAGCGATGCTCGTTCACCACACTTCCTACCACGAGGAGTTGTCGGCGCGGGGTTACTACCCTTCACGAGCTGAGCAGTCCGTGCCTGTCGCTGCTCGGTGTGGGGCCAGCGCGCTCTACCCCAGCCCGTCACCACGTCATGTCTGATTGTTCCAATGAGTGTTGTTGCAATGCTGGCCCGTGTGTTACCTCGATATCGATTGTACTGTACGTTCCGATGGCATATTGGCATTAATGGCTGCCTACGAAAGGATTTCCGTTTCAAAATTAATTTCTTTAATGTAGTATCGAGTACAGTTATCGATTGTCGATATTTTATCGGTAAGTTGACGGCATGGCTTATTGGAATGATTGCGATTGGCATGCATGCATACTCTTTGACAATCTATTTTCCACCTGCTTCTTCTAAAATGGAGACTGCGGAGGAGACCACTGATGACTTTACCTTCCGGAGCCTCCATGACCATCTTTTGCGCTAATATTCCGCATGCTCTTATCTCATTTTACCCTTTGCTTGTGTTAAGTTAGTTCTAAATACATGACTAATCTTCCATTTTCTCCCCTTTAATACTAGCAATTTTAAATAGATTACTAACTTTGTGTGTAACATTTTGACGGTAAGTGTTTGAATGTCAATTATTTTAAATTGTGAGAGCAATTGTTTTGGAAGTGTATAAGTGACATTTACGTCTCAATATAAATAAAACCTTGAAAAATATGTTTCATATCAAAAACAAGTTCGTCAATAGAATAGTAATATGGTCTAAATTCAAAGCAACATGCTTTGCTTCAATTCTTGCTCATAAAGCTTAATTAACTCATTGGGCCGAAAACTTTCTTGAAACATCTTTTATATAGCAGAGTCTCCATTGTCGTGTAAATGTTTAGGTGCACGAAGCGGATGCTTGTCTGGTGCTAGCCAACAAGTATTGCCAGGACCCAGACGCGGAGGACGCCGCCAACATTATGAGGGTCATCTCCATCAAGAACTACTCCGACGACATCAGGGTCATCATTCAGCTGATGCAGTATCATAATAAGGTAAAATCAATTTTAGACATTAATTACTATTCCGGTAAAGCTGCATTTACCTCGCGCTTCTGTAGATAGCTGCATGATGTTAATCCATCGTCTTTCCGGAATTACCAACCTAATCCTGCACCTACCTTATATATTATTTATTACAGACTTTGCATATCGTAGAAGGTCAATTGCGACTTCGTTTGCAGGCATATCTCCTTAACATTCCTTCGTGGGACTGGAAGCAAGGCGATGACGTGATTTGCCTCGCCGAACTCAAGCTTGGCTTCATCGCGCAGAGCTGCCTCGCGCCAGGATTCTCCACCATGATGGCCAACCTCTTCGCCATGAGGAGCTTTAAAACGGTCAGCCTCATTCCTACCTTCACCAAATTCAATCATTTCAACCTGTACCAAAAGTACTTTCAGAGACTCGCGCAAACCACTGGCCAGACAGGCTGCCACTGATCTCTGAACGTATTTATTCTAACCATACTATGCGGCATTTCCACAGTCCCAAGACATGGCTATATGGACTAATGACTACATGCGAGGTACCGGCATGGAGATGTACACCGAGACAATAAGTCCAACGTTTATCGGGATGCCGTTCAAACAGGCCGCAGAGTAAGTGGGCAGCGAACGCGACGCTTACAATACTGTGACACGAGACAAAGTCACACACCAAACTCTTCTGTACTGTACAAGTGTTTGAGCATACCATCAATGCCTTTATTACAGGACGATCGTCACTAACCGTTGAGAACCGCATAGCTTATCATTTTAGTGTTTTTGTCCATTTTGTTTGCAAGCTTACAGTCTGTGATTTTGAATATCAATGTTTTTTTTTCTGAATCCATCGAATAGGGACTGCACTGAATGACTAGCTGTTAACATGGATATAGAATAGAATTAATTTAGGGCTACTAATTTCGATAGATATGTAACATAGACGGCGAGTGAAGAGGACAGCGAGAGGAGCTAAGGCGGTGGTCCTTGTCAAGGTCGCTATGACTAACATAGCACGAGCTTTAGCATCTCCTATTGGTTGATTGCAGTCCCCCGACACTCAAGCTTGGCAGAACGATTACCTCCAGGGTACGGGCTGCGAGATGTACACCGAAACACTGTCGACATCCTTCACGGGAATGAGTTTCCCACAAGCGAGCGAGTAAGACCCCCCTCGATCCTTGGACCCCGCCTGCACCCCCGCACCGTAGAGACTATGTGCCAATTTGCTAACGTTAGCTGAATGAGTGTGCTGGCTGATAAAATAATAATCCTTATCCACATTCTGGTTGGATCGGATTAGAACTTTAATGATTTTCTAATTTTTCAGACTAGATTGTGCATGTTGAATGGGTAAAATTTAGAGAATTAGAATTGGTATGTATGAATTACTTTAGATTACATTTAGAATCGTAATTTTCCATCAATCTTTTATTTGACGATTCATTTTTTAGGTTTTATTTTCATTTTTATTAAGACATTTAAATACTTGATCTGGTTTTTATATCCTCATGTCTTCCATTAATTATTTCAGTGCAGTAACAGCGATAGGACCTCCCATCTTCATTATCATGTACATTAGCTTTAGAGCACTTTTCTTTATCAGTAGTTAGTAACTAATGTAATTAAACATCATTCAAAATTAACTGTAATTATTTTTTATTACCTTTGCCATGACTATTTATACCATGGTCGTCATGGCAAAGTTAATTAAAATGAAACAAATATTACCTTGAGATTCGAAATAGACAGTCATATTGGAACGCTTTACTAAACAATTATCTCTATCGTTTTTAGCAATTTGTTCGTTCGTCCCATCATTGTGTAGATGCTTTTTCCTTCTATCGCTTTTTGTGATTCTATGTTGTGCACCATAAGACATGACCTGTATAACATGACACACTATGAACAAAACGCACTGGTTATATAGGAGTATGCATGGCGAAGCATGATATAATGGTCGTTACTGGCCAAATGGAATATTATGTAGACGTAGAATAAATATGAGTATCTGAGTACAGATATAAATCTGAATGTTTTGAGTAATAACGTAATAGTAGCCTAGTAGCATGTCTAGAGACGTTAGCGGACATTAAAGTTGATGAGGAATTTTAACCCAAATGTTTTTGTCCCGACATATTTGCATAAACTTACTTTTCACAAGACATTTTTTTGGAATTAAAAACTGAATTGTAGGGATGTAGAAATAGCCAAAGAAAATATTTGTAAAAACTAAACATGACACGGTACAGCATCTATAATATTCACCCAGGTTGTGCTTCACGAAATTGAAGCTTCTGCTCCTGGCAATAGAAATCAAGGGAGAAGAGGGTGCTGACAGCAAGATCTCCATCAATCCCCGTAGCGCGAAAATACATGCCAACACACAGGGTTTCTTTATAGCACAGTCGGCTGATGAAGTGAAAAGGTAATATACAGTCGAGAATTTTCAGAATTTCTACTTATTTAGCAATCCATAATTACTTCCTTATGAACAGCAGTAACACAACTGTTATATTTTCTCACAAATACTTAAATGGACTACTATAAAAACTAATAACGCTATCAATTTATATCGGAGATGATCTTAATGTAAGACCTAAAAATCTTAAACTAAAGCATAAGTATTGTGATCCACAAGCATCTTGAGAGGATATTAGTGAGTTTAAATACCTCGGATTGACGACTTGTATGTTTATCTCACAGAGCTTGGTACTACTGCAAGGCCTGCCATGAGGACATCAAGGACGAAACACTCATCAAGAAATGCAAATGCAAAAACTGTAAGATCATCTAATTACTTTTTTAAACTGACTTTTATACATAATGTTAGCGAGACAACCTGTATAGCAAATCGACCAAAACCTTTGATTTATCAATCGTACCAACATATCAAATGATTCTGTGACATTCTTTCTGGAGATTATATTTTTCGATGTTGTAACACACTCACGAGCTGTGTCCTGTTATATAATTCACAACGTACACGTTGTCACATGTACACACAGTAGGGCCCCGAGCCGATGCGGCCACCCTGAGCCATGAGCCCACACAGACTTGCTCCAACACAAAATGTTTACTTTGTAACTTGTCAGTCATTAATGGATTCTTGTTCGGCTCAACTTTTAGTGACCGCACACCAGCGGAAGGTTGGAGCCGACATAGGTAACTTGCACCACACCTAACCTCACAAGTTGACGTTTTCCGATATTTATTTTTCGTGTCTATAATATTTTGAGTTGCTTTAGTGGTGTTGCGTCCGTACCTCACAGACTGGATCGGCTGCAAGGCATTATCTTGACCCGTGCTCGTTCACACCCTATAATTTAGCGATCATTGTGTATGTCCGCTCGCTCGTGAATGGATACCGCCACATGATGAAGCACTCAGACACTTCACACCATTTGTCTATGCCTTTTGAGATATCGCTCTGTCTGTTCTGATTTGTATCGAGAGGATTTAGTGCATCATACAATGTCCCACGACAAGCACTAACCAATCAGGAAATTCCGCCGTCACGCTGTAGTCAGTTATCAAATTAATAGGAACACCAGTAAACGGTTCACGCCGTCGTGAGTCGAACACAGATTGATATGATGCACTTCAGAGCCCAGCACAGACAGTACGTTGCATGTAAATATTGAGTAGAACTAAATCGCAACAAGCCAATTGCACCGTCATTTTACCTTGAAACACTTAGATAATACTTTTATGTGAATCCACGAAAGCATGTCTCAGAAAAACCTGAGTGAAGATCACAAAACCGCTGACAAATTGCCCAATCGAGAGTGAGCTTTGATGGACAAAGACTTTAGACAACAGTTCCGGCTTGTCTGTGCTAGTGACAGTGACTAACGCGAGGAGATAACTAAACTACCGCCACTACCCATTACATTCATCCATGCTTTTGATAGAATCAAATTCGATGTGATCAAAATGATGATCGAACGATTTGAGACTATCAATCATAACCAAATAAATTCATGAGAGTTAGGAGCGTACATTCGTGTTTGTCAGTTTTTGGATTTTTACAGATGTCGGAATGATGATGATGCAGACTGGGATGGTGAAACAAAGTCTTAATACGTACCGTGGTCTTGACGGTACGGAAAGGGAAAGATATAATATTCCGTATTGCCGTACCTCACACACATATATAGTTTGTTTGCATCAACTAACCATTGCTATGGACAAGATGATATTGGGCTCCAATATACGCTAATTCACGACCAAACGATACACGCAGCTAGCATAGCGCAGCTAGACCACGACACAGTACCTATAATAACGACAGCTCGCTTGATAAGACCAAAATAGGTTAGAGTATCGAGATGTACAATACCGCTCACGTCTGCAACCCGTTCAGGTCATTTACGATTACTAACAAGCTCGACTTCCACAATTATGACGTCATGAATCCCCTCATATATTTGCTTTAACATACCACCATGGGTTTCTTATATTTACGCGAATACTACACATTTAAATAAAACTAATTTTACGGATTCTATCGCGTTTTTTTTTTTTTTTTAAGCAGCCGAAACGTCGGGAACGTAAAAAACAAAAAATAAACGCGATAGAATCCGTAAAATTAGTTTTATTTAAATACCACCATGGGCTTTGGTAATCAGAAGTCAAACTCTCTCTCTCACCAACTCCTTCCCAATCAACGAGATCTATCAGCTTTGCATCTCTGTCTGCATAACTACATATTATTTGCGTTTCCTCTGCAACACCGACCATACAAGCAGGTTGATTGAATTCAATTGTCCAACATTGAGCTTTAAAACGTATTATTTCTCGGTTTAGTGGCTACGTTCAGGAAGGGCGTACGAGCCGTCCAGATGGTTGGCAGGGCAAGTACGTAACCGTAAATGTGTTTAAGATTCAATGTAAATGTCAATGTGGTGTTTTATGAGCGAAGTGTGCCGGTTGCGGGGGGCTCCCAGCCACTGAACGCGCAATAGCAAACTCGTGTCCTGTTTCTAATTGTTATGTCTTTATACGTTATATGTGCATTTATACAGCAGTTAGATGTTTGCTCTCTATTAGCCGATATAAAACATCGAGAGACATTATGTGATGTCGTTAATTATATTTGGTGTTGTTGTTATTAAGTATATCTCGAAATATTTTTTCTTAGGAGTATTTTGATCCCAAATTTTACTGCATCGACATAGTACCTATGATATTGGTGTTGTGAAGTTTTAGATCTTTAATGAAGTTCATTTGTAATTTTATTACGTTTGAGATTAAATTAAAAGATTTGTTAATGAGACCCTGCATAGGGAACGTATTAATAATTAGTTGATCCCGCCTCCGTAGACTCGTGAAACATTCGCAGTCCTTGGCTGATTCGCGCGTTTTCGCCGTAAGATGGTATATTCGCATTTTATATAATAAATCCCTATAAACTTTTATTTATATGAACTGTAAGTTCTTTAGTACGCTGGTCGTCATTTATATCACCCCATTTGTTCATAGACTCATTTACCTTACATTAGTCATTACTATAGGGTTCTTAATCCTTTGAACGCAGATATATACATTTTAGCACGTAGAGCTTATATACTAGTTAGTGTTTTCGTTGTGTGTGTCGTAGCTTTATGTTTATTGCATGTGTGGTGTAGGTATGTTAAAAGTAACATTAGATAATGTAGTTAATTTAACATTGATTCTATGGATATTTTTATCTATATCGGTTTCATCTTGGGTGAATTTTAAAGCTTCCAACCCTCACACGCAGCTACGCCGATCTAAATTATAAGCTTTTTAGAAAGAATGCCAATTATTTTAATTGACTTTTACATTTTTGATTCGCGCCAAATGCTTTTCGGAATATCAAAGATGAGACCGATTGTTTTGGATTTATCGACCGATAAATAGTCGTAACCGACGGTCCACCACACGCTGTACTATATAACGCGATGTGCTCGTATCTATTGAGTGGAGTGGAATGCGAACTTGTGCTGATGTTTTGCAGATGATCACCATCCTCCCCCCACCTTCACGCCGCCAGAGTTGCCCAAGAAGGTCCATGTTCGAGGTACATCTCAGGCTCAGAGGGCCGCGTGTTTTCCTTTTCTTTATTTTTTTTATCATCGGCCCGAACCATCCGACAATGTGCTTCGTCCTAGGTTACCGGTACCGTGCACCTAGTTGCTTTTATCACGCATTTATCATAGCACCGGCGTGGGGTTTCAGTAACTGGGTTTGATGGCTTATCCGGCATGTACCCGGCTAATGCTGTAGATACACGACCCACTGTCGCATTGCCGTGCGTGAACCCGACACTTAACTTTCATTTTGTGATTACTAAACAAGTTTTTGTTTTTCAAAAGGGTTTTTTTTTGTTTCATATATTAACGCGAATACTATACATTGAAATAAAACTATTTTTTCGGATTTTATCGGGTTTATTTTATGGTTTTACGTTCCCGACGTTTCAGTTGCTTTACAGCAACCATGGTCACGGGGGGACTGAGGTGGTTGACGTCGCAACAAGCAACAACTAAATATGAGGGTACCCCGGTTCAAACTATGACACTAGGACGTCAAACACCTCAGTCCCCCCGGGACCATGGTTGCTGTAAAGCAGCCGAAACGTCGTGAGCGTAAAAACATAAAATAAACGCGATATAATCCGAAAAAATAGTTTTATTTAATTTTTTTTTTGTGTTATGTTCCATCTTCACTTGTATAATACTAATGGATTGTTTTCATCGATCCACGCTTCTTGGTTAACTCTAATGCGGATGTTATCATTGTGGTTTGTACTCCCCAGCCGCATAGCAAATTGCATTTTTCCGAATGACAAAATACCTACCATTAAGCGTGGTGTTGCCATAAAACAAGACTACCTACTAAACTAGCAGTTCCTAAAATGAAATATACAGTAAAGTGTATAAGTTAAAGATAATGTTTCGGTCGATCGTGATAACATAGAAATGTATTTATGATACATTTTATGGTCTTTTTAAAATTGGCAACACTACTTCGAATGCTATGTGGGTACATATACATCTATGCTTTCGTTGTAGAATTTGAATTAAAGTAACTATTTAAGTATCTTATTTATTTTAAGACATTATGAGAACCAAGTTAATATTCGTTTTATATTCAATCAAATTTCAATAAATCAGTATCTAAAGCTTTTAGTGAATCTTAAAAAAAACACAATTTTGGCTTTAATCATTTTGAAGAAATTTTTGTCCAACATTTTAATGCTTTCTTTTTAATTACTTTATAGGCGAGATCGCAAGAGAAAGAGGGGAAGACATTAGTTGTAAGTACGAAAATGTAATATCTTGTGCCTACAATGCTTAAAAAAAACTGCGCCGGCGCGGAGGTGCGTGTTGTCACACACTCTGTGTGCGTTGATTATATTTTCTACGCCTAAACTGTGTCATTATTAAAATCCTCCTCATACCACGTAATGTGATACGTTGCCGTCATATTGTTAAACTCAGCTTAAATAATGTACCCCCAGTAATAAACCGCAACCACCGAAGCGCGGCGCCGGCGACGCTGCTGTCACCAATGGCGAACCAACTAATGAACACCACAACGCGACAAGTGAACAAGGTGAAGCCGAATGTGAACCGAGCCCCGCCCGACACGTGAGTACACACCTTCGTATCGTAGTGTATGTGTGTACCTATTGTGCATAAACCCGAACAAAAATAGTGTAAACTATATATTAATAATATACATGGTGTTAAGGTTCATGGTAACGAAAACTTCGGGTAAGGTTACTCTTAATGCCTGTAATCAGATTATATGGAAATAATAAAATTAATGTCGAAAGTATTTTTTTTATAAATATGCTCTAGCGCGCCATGTATTGTATAGCACGCGATCAAAACAGAACGCTCCGTGCGATACCCGAGTCGTGCAAGTGACCAATGTGGACTAGCGTATCGAGTTTTAATTTACATTGCTGTTTTAAGTTTAAATTAGTAATTATTTATTTTTTGATTAAAAATCATGTTGAGATAGACTTATTATTATATATTAAATTATATATTAAAATGCGCATAATTCATGAAAAGATCGACGGAAAATTACAACTCTGGGGGTCTATCTTCTTGAGTCACATCCAAGGTATCAGTTTTCATTACGAAGTCACTCACACCCTGTATAAATAAATGACGTTTATTTTTTAATATTGGTATGGTTGTCGTTACATAGGCACCTACCGAATAACTTTATTGACAAATATTTTACACAATTTTTGTTATATTTGGTGTTTTTGGCAATAAACGATGGAGATATTTTAGGGGAGAGTTCTGAAGTATAACAAATACAGTTTCAACTAAGTTACCATTAAGGCAATCGCGTATAACTCCTAAACGTGATGTCATCAGAGTCCACAACATACAATTTATCGACTTGTCTACTGACAATTTGTATGCTTGTCAACTGACAGTTTGTCTACTTGTAACTTATAATTCGTCTACTTGTCTATATACAATGTATTTACTCGCCAACTTACGATCTTATCAAGCGGTTTACACGAGGCGAGTGCGTTGGCCCTTATCATTTTGCCAGTTCTTAGAACTCGCACTAAGAGGTCTGAACTTTGAATACAACAAAAAAATTTGGAGATTATATTAGCGTATCAATCGTTTATTGCCATTTTATCTCTTGCTATTTATGTATTTCCGTCTGAAGCCAAACAAAATTAATTTGATACCCACCCTTTTAAAACCACAAAATGTACCCAGCTTAAAAATCTGAATACTGTTTGCTTGGCTACAGAAATCTGTACTAATAAATATGCTGATTAATAAACGAATAAATTATAAATGTCCGCTATAAAGCCTGTTCTTCAATGTACTTTTGTTTATCTATCGCAGCTTGATATACTTAGGAACTATAAATAACCTTCTATACAATTGGCACGTGCACTTTGCACAGAATATATTCTTTCGCTGCACTTTATGAAAATAGAGACGAATCTTTAAACCTGTGTTACAGGAATCCTCAGGATCCAGATACCAATTACCAGGCCTATCATCTAGCCTACGAAGTGAAAAAGCTCATGTAATTCGAAATTATATATCAGCTAGATACATTTTTTAATTATCAGTAGTTTTTTTGGATTATGCAAATGTGATTTTTATTGCGAGTTTAGTCTGCATACGTCAATTAGGATTTAACAATTCTAACTTCAATATAGAAACGTCATTTTCCCAAAATACTTCTGCGACAACCTCGATCATACCTTGAAAGGTGTCTCTTGGAAGTATGGTCGTGAAGGATCAATATCGCCTCTCATTTTAACGCAATACCTGTAATTGCCACCTTGTGTTACCTTATGCTAATGTAGACATTAGCAAGGTGTATGCAGGTACTTTATTATGTCATTCATAACTATAAAATAACAATCAAATTTGTCAGAAAAATATTTGCGTTGGCAAACTAAGAAAGCCCCGAGGATATACTCAATGGGAAAGTTGTTAAAAGCGACAATTACAATGTCATTTTCATTGTATTACGAGTAAATTGAAACAGGGTCGGTACTACTGTCGACCGACATAATGAAACGAGATCTGCTATTCTGTGACGCTGCGATGTATACACTTGGACACTAGGAAAATGTCTAGGATCAAGTGTCGTCGTAGATCGGTCGAGCTATTAGACCTACATAATAACAGTGCAGACTTTTCTCGCAATAAATGTTAAGTAGTAATGTAGTGCTTGCATCACTAGTAATACTATGTTGGATTTAGGATTATAATTTATTTTCTTCGTTATAGCACGATACTACACAAGTCGCATGTTTAATGTTTATATCACGTATGATAAATAGGTTAATTATTAGCTGATATCTACACGATTTTATTACTCCATTATATATCTACATTTCACAATATCACATAGATTTGAAAAAAAATATGATTAAATATTTTAGAATAGTTTATAGGTAATTTAGGTGTCCGAAATCAAAAAGGTTGTGTTCAGGAAACATTGTTTTGAATTTTAAGTTCTACAGCATAATGTTGGATGTTCTATAACGATACTTTGAACATATATTTCGTAAGGATTGCAAGTATTTAGCTGGATGTGACGTAGTAAGGTATCAAAACCTATGACACGATTTGTATCTTACCAGCCTTTCAGATGACGGACCAAAAAATAATTCCTAGTTCAAATTTGTGCATCTCATGATATGATTATTTTAATCACATCCTAATTCTAAATCTTCCCTTCCACATAAATTAAAATAAAAACCTTAATAATATCAAAATGCTTAAAACTAAACATAAATAAAAACACTTGGTCAACAATCTACCAATAAAATATTTTTTTCAGTATTTATTTGCTTATTTTTAAAGTTGTTATGATTACCACAGGCCAACGAGTAGAAGCAGTGGTGGGAATCAAAATAGCAATGGCGTCAGCCTGCCCGCAGGGTTGGCGGACGACCAGTCGAAGGACTTCGACTTTGAAAAGACTGAAATGAAATACGATTCCACGGGGATGTTCCATTGGAGCCCTGCTAGGAATCTGGAGGACTGTATATTAGTAAGTAAACAATTGAAAGTTACATCGAAATGCATTCCCAACCGTAACACGAAAGGGATTGAGGATATTATTCACCAGCCTAGTTAGTGCATTTGGCCAACCAGAAACCCATCTCAAAATCTGGTTAGCTTCGGACCTTCCGGTTTCCTTTACGATGTTTGATTTTACTGTTCTTTAGCTACGACGCCTTTGTTCCATTTGTATCTATGCCAATTATATCATCCCGTAACAATATAAATATTGAAGAGGTAATGATGTTGGCTATTTAAACTATCTTTAGGATCGAAATCAAGCGGCCATGACGGTCCTAAACGGACATGTCGTGGTGTGCCTGTTCGCCGACCCAGACTCACCCCTCATCGGCCTGAGGAACTTGGTGATGCCGCTGAGGGCATCCAACTTCCATTACCACGAGCTGAAGCACGTCGTCATCGTGGGGAGTGTCGAATACATCAGAAGGGAGTGGAAGATGTTGCAGAATCTTCCGAAGATTTCTGTATTGAATGTGAGTTGTAAACGCAGACATTGACTCTATTAACACTTTGAAGAACAGTGTGTAAACTGCGATTACACAATTGAGTCGCAATAGAATGAGAATGTCATCATAATTGTCACTTTTAATAAATTTAGCGTAGAAAAAAAATCATTTTTTAGGTAACTTAGAGCCTAATATTTAACAGTCCTATTTGGTTTCGTGGTGCATTTCGTGCAAAGATAGACCAGCGATTACTTCTCGTGACACTAACTTGAAAGGCACGTGACATGTATTTGAAGGATAGAAAGATAGATAATTCTTTATTGTATAGATACAAAGTCATTATAAGACAAAACAAGAAACCAACAGCAGTGCAGATTGGGCGGTCTTTTCACAATCTGTGAATCTTCCAGATAACCTTTAAACTTTTTGAAAGTCCCACACAGTACTAACGTAGCAGGTATAGCTCCATGAAAACTATTAGCGTGTGAAGAACAAATATACCAGCCGCTGCATTCCATTCCCGGGAAATTTTTTTTTATATCACATTCTTCTTTTTAGGGTTCACCGCTAAGCCGAGCCGACTTGCGGGCAGTGAACGTCAACTTGTGTGACATGTGCTGTATCCTATCAGCCAAGGTGCCATCCAACGATGACCCGACGCTGGCCGATAAGGAAGCTATTCTGGCTTCGTTGAACATCAAGGCAATGACGTTCGACGACACGATAGGGGTGCTGAGTGCAGGAGTGACGAACGGTAGCAGTGGGAATGCACAGCCGCCGCTGGGACAGCCACCGGCGCCTGTGCTACTGCAGAGGAGGGGATCTGTGTACGGTGCCAATGTGCCTATGATTACAGGTCAGCTTCTTTAAACCTATTTGCATAGTCTGTATGAGGGCTCATAGGAGATTGACTGTCTTCGTCTTCTAGATTATAATAGAATCTATAGTAAGGATATACCCAATAAGGTTGCTATAAGTATTTGGGATATAAAAAGGCGAGTATCCGTGCAGAGAAATTTAGAGAACTTCACGTCTAAACATCTTCACGCTTGCACCCTTAAATGGAAGCATACATTTGACATGGTTGTCATGTAAGTTACACACATATATATAAAGGAAATGTTCTAGAATGGCGACCACGAACCGGAAGACCTAGTGTAGGACGGCCCCCCACAAGGTGGACCGATGATATCACACGCGTAGCAGGAAGCCGGTGGATGAGAATGGCGGAGGACCGTGATATGTGGAAGTCATTGGGGGCGGCCTATGTCCAGCAGTGGAAGTCTTACGGCTGATAGCATAGAGATAAAACACTATACAATACGTTTCATTAGTGGCTAACCTTTTTCTATTATTCCCCAGAGCTGGTTAACGACAGCAATGTACAGTTCCTGGACCAGGACGACGACGACGATCCGGACACGGAGCTGTATCTGACGCAGCCTTTCGCGTGTGGCACTGCATTCGCTGTCAGCGTGCTCGATTCTCTTATGTCCACCGTGAGTTCAGGATTTCCTGAAACATCATTTAGCTACTGCGAATTATACATGCATTTGGGTCTAGTGTTTCTTTTAATACCCTCTTTGTATGTAGGAAAAAATTCGGCCAGCCAGGAAATTCCTAATATCTTTCGGACCTTAGGAGCTTGTCACGAAACATTTAAGCTGATCATGTTGTCTGATAGCAAAGATTTTAGGGAAATCATATGAGTTGCACAAAATAGATAAAATGCTGAATTTTGATGGGGCCTATGTCAAAACTGGCTAACAAAAAACGAGAAGAAGATGAACTTGTCTTGAGCGTGGGCCGCTCAGCTCTTTGCACCGGGTGAATGCGGGTTCAATTCCCGTCTGAGTTTCACTGGAACAGCTCCAGGTCCACTGTTTGGATTAGTCCAGTGGTGAGTTTGGGAACATTAAAAAACATATGAAATAATCCCAGAAGACTTATCAACGTTTTACAGTCTGAAGTCTGGACTAGATACATCAAATCTTGAATGGATAAAGGCATGGTTGAAGTTCGCACTAATGCGAGCTTTTTTGTTTCAGACGTATTTCAACCAGAATGCCTTAACACTGATCCGTTCGCTGATCACGGGCGGCGCCACCCCCGAGCTGGAGCTCATCCTCGCCGAGGGAGCGGGCCTCCGGGGGGGATACTCCACGCTGGATAGCTTATCCAATAGGTGAGCACAGCAAAATGTTGACATTAATGTATTTTACCTAAATGACAAAAAATATTATGTAAGATGAGCGAAATGAAAGAATCCACTTTTAGCCCTCCAAAGGAACAACACATGGGGGATAAGAACATATGGCCGTAGAGTAATTCGTATTTACCGCTTTATTATCTTAAGAGCTGTTTTCTGTCATATTTTTTTCTCCTAATTCTTGAGGGAGGGAGGAGCGGTTAACACGTACACAACTACATATGCGCGTAAACTCAAGCATATTAAAACCACTAGTTTATCGCTTATGGCCAACAGGGCTTCGGCAGAGGGATACGCCTTGAGATGCCAAGTCCTGGCAATTTGCTCAAGCAATAAGATTGCCTTGGATAAATCTTTATCTCACCTTATCATCATAGGCGAATACACCATTTACGATCACCTTAACAATTTTATTTCCAGGGATCGATGTAGAGTCGGCCAGATATCCCTGTACGATGGACCTTTAGCCCAGTTCGGCGAGGCAGGCAAGTACGGGGACTTGTTCGTGGCCGCGCTCAGCACCTACGGCATGCTGTGCATAGGGCTCTACCGGTTCCGAGACACCTCGTCATCGTGCGACGCGAGCAGCAAACGATACGTCATCACGAACCCGCCTGATGACTTTTCTTTGCTGCCCACGGATCAGGTATGACCTAAATAGGACTAAACCATTAGATAGCTTTAGAGCAGGGGTTCCCAAACATATTTGGTCTACTGCCCACTTTGAGAATGAATTATTTTTTAGCGCCCCCGTTTTGTCACCTACTTAAAAACCACTATAACTTCAAGTTAAATGAATTATTGTAAGCCTCTACACAACGGCCCCCATCTTTTTCCTGGGTCTCTTACCCCCTTTAGGCCTGCAGCAACACAAGGGGGGCGTTATCGCCCACTTTGGGAAGGCTGCTTTAGAGAGTAGACTTCGCACTTGGACCATCTTTTGTAATTGCTTGCTTGGGACTTAAGATTGACTTAAGCCATGGCAGAGTTGACTACGGTACTCCTTGATTGGTTTAAGTGTTCCATTGTCAAAAGTCATATGAACCGCAGAGTAACGTTAGCGTCTTCACAATCATCCGTGCCAAATTAAGTCAGCGCGGGGCCTGTGGCATTTAGTAGCTCTATCTATATTTTTATCAGTAACAATATTATTGTCATGCTAAACCGGCACTCTTTTCACTCGGCAGTTGAAAAGGCAACGACGGTTTTAATGAATGTAGGGTAAAGCCTACAATTTATTGCAATCCAACACTGGTTTATGTATGTTAGAGTTTCTCGTCCGTAACTCCATAGAAACGGCATTCCAAAGAGGGTGGTACAGTCGTAGCTTAACATTTTGTGACATTTTGGACGATTCATAAGTAGGTACTGTATGGTAAGCTATGCTGTTGACCCCTTTGAACAGTTGGCTGTTTCGTCTGGCATCTTTAATTATTGATATTTTGTCTCTTTTATTTTCCTAAGTATACGTGCGAAGAGATCATCATCATCTGGAAACATTTAACACATTTTTTGTTAAGATATTGGAACTATAGGGAATACGTTGAAATCCGATGATAACTAATGCTTTTCTCTAGGTGTTCGTCCTAATGCAATTCGACCCCGGCGTTGAGTACCGGTCGAGCCGGCGCGCGGGCTCGGCCACCGGCAGCGGCGGCAAGGACGACGCCTCCTGACTATTGCTGTGCAGCGCACTAACGGACGGCCCCTACTCCTACATATAGGCAGTACGGGCCGCCGGACCACACCACTCCGACAATCCTGCCCATCCACTAACTCACACCCTAATTTGACCTTCCCCGTTTCTTGAGATTCATTCGATTGAGTAGTGTTATCTTCATTATCATAATCCATAATTGAATTACCGATGTCTGTAATTTTTATTTTTCTGTTTTAATTTAATTAATTAATTTAATGTAAGAATATTAATATCCGAGTCACATCTCCGCACCATAAGTAACGCATAACCTAAAACAACGAAAGATATAAGAATTTAAATATTCAAAATGGAAAATGAGATGAACAGATTGCATAACACTACTCAATATCCCAGATCCGGGAGTGTTGCTAAATCTATCACTGCCCCATTTTGTTTTGATTTTGGCATTGTATCTTCTAGTTGGGTTCTACACTCGCAATGCACAGCAACTTACACTTCAATGCACTCTTGGGTCATAGAATAGCACTTATTTGTGTTACCGCTCAAATACCAACGAAACGGTTTCAAAACAAAACGTCTGCAGAGCTATTCTGTAACGACAATATCATACCTATCTCACTCGTGAGTCCAAAAATGAATTGTAAAATTTCAATACAAATTTTACCTTTTACCCCAGAATTCATCCATGATTCCACAGTTGAAATGTAAAATTTGTATTAAAATTTTAAAATTCACTTTCCGTCTCACGCGTGAGCTATGAGATTGTCGTTACAGAATAGCACTGCTGAAATCGATTAATGTACCTATTGATACGAGAGTCTTCTGCAGACCGGGAGAATGATAAAATCTATAAAAATAAATAATTTAAACATGTTGACAAATAGAGACAGTCAGTCTGTGGAAACAGAAATAGAGGTAGATAGAATACATGCTGTAAATAACAGAATTTATAGAAAGCGCTTTAAGCTTTTAGGGGAGTTATTGATGTCTTAGGATTTAAAAATAGGCAGCAAAATTTGATATCGCTGTTTTTAAACGAGTACTTATAACAAGTTTAAAAGCTAGTAATATGATTTATGACACACATAGAAAGTCTGATATACGAGACTTTACAGATATTCAGCTGTAATTATCTGTCTGTAAGGGATGCTGCGATGCCGCTGAAGTCAGCGCATTAGAATAGTCTGAATTGTAGGCAAAAGGTAGGGTACCATGCCATATCCTCATATGGAACATTCATCAAAATGCATCAAGAAACTCAACCAATATAATCTCACAAATTAACTGTATACCAATTGCGCAATAAAGAGTGTCTTATGAGTGCCAGAATTAGTCTATTTCCAATTTGTATTGACCTGTTATAAGAACAATGGTTTATGGAAATCGCAATAACCATTCATGTCGACAGTTCAAATGCCTTAACTTCAGCGTCAAAACGGCACACACAGCGTTTGAGTCGATCACCAATATATATATATATCCCTTTATTATAAAATTCAACGAATAATATTGAAATAATTTAAAAGCTAAGGTGAGGGTTATTTTAGTTTAGATACGGTGTTGGGTAGTACATACACACATGCATACAATTACGACCGGGTCCTGACACACATTTAACTCCTTTGGCAGTGATTTTTAAATCACTCATGCCCGTACAATAACTTTTATTCTCAAAGATTATTTGAGCCCTAATAATTTACAACCATTGTTTCGCGACTTTCTTTTAAATATCTTTTATCTGATGTTCTGTCTACGTCAATACTTATGTCAGTATTATCCTATCCTTTACTGAAACATTTTCTTTCTAATGTCTGTTAGTCTTAACTTCAAGTCTTATATCCCCCCTCTCCCCCCAGTCTTATTTGTAAGCATTGCTCAATGTTTAAACCTTTTAAACTTTTAATTGCATGACATTTGTGTATGTGGACTTAGGTGTAGGCTGACGCTTCTCTTCTTAGATTATCCATTCCTTATTCAGTAGTTATTTTTCTCTAACTTCTCACGTAATTAGGACGCTATATGTAAAGCTGAATAGACATGTAAGCATTTAATGTTATTCATCGACTGATTGTTAGGCACATCATGATCATCGTGTTTACTTTGTGTTCGTACGAAGTGTTTTAAGTAATTATTGTTTAAGTTTAGTTTTATATGAGTTCACATTGAACTCTTCGTTTAGTTGTAACACTCAAAACTTATTATAGGATCTTCAATGCACGTGTGTAGTTGCATACAGTTCCATTGCTCAATATTTATGATATTCTTATTATTCTACTTGTTTTATTTTATTTTAGGATGTACACACAATAGCTGATAATATATTTCGTGATGACGGAATGATCTTTCAAATTTTCCATAGACAAAAAAGAATCTTCTATAAAATAATTATTTCACGAAGAGTACTATCAGCTGTTACAAACATATTATTCTACATACAACCTCACCTTATAGTACCACTTTTTGTTTATTTTATTTTTTGATTTAATAAATTTAATATGCTACGTTTTTATTTTATTTTTTTAATATTTTCCCCATTCATTACGGTGGGATTGTCAAAGTGGACGTGAAACATTGCGCTGCACACAAATATCCAATGAACTGAAACAAATTATACGAAAACAAATATATGCCATTGCGTGATTGGTTAAAATTAAATTTTTAATATGGTTTTTGTGTTAACGAGGACACAGAGTGCGATGTGTATTTTTGCTGTAAATGTGTGTGATATTATTTTCGAGTCGTTGTTAAAAATAGATATGGGCTTGTGAAGCCCGCGATGTATTTAGTGTTAACTCCGGGTGCTTTGACGATTGTGGACTCTCATAGTTTAATATGTTAATTGTAATAGATAAGTTACATAATCGGCACAACACTACAAGTCATAAACGCATTAAAAATTAAACTTTAAATGCAGTTTGTTAGAGATCATTTTTTTAGAATTTATTAAATAGGTATTCGTTTTGCATCACCAATTAGATTCATTACAGGTAACATAACGCAATAATTGATAACTTACAAGATGTTTGATGAATAAGTATAATAGGTACTAGGAGAGGTCCGTAATGTCAATGAACTCAACTTGATGGTGAGTATTGAATTTAAAGTTTTATCAAACATCCTGTACATAGATATGTTTAGCACGATCGCATAGAAATCATTTCATTCGAATAGAATAGGCAAAACCGGCCTTAATCACATGTAGGTTAATGTGGGTGTGACGGTCATTTGCGAATAGCCGTGTACAGACTGACTGCGCAGCCTCACGAGACTAGCTCGGGCACACGCCGCATGCGGGATGAAAGCAAGGCCAACGATCGCACTGTCTCCCTCGAGAACTGTCATCTTTCATTTGCCGCGCTGTCAGCCCGCGAGTGGCTTATGCCCGATCCAGGCTAGCGAGGCTGCGCCGTCGCTCCGTACACGGCCATTCGCTAACGATCGGATGGTCTCGTCCATATTCCGGTGAACGGTCTAAGAATATTCGATAGCCAGTATATAAAGTCAGTCGGTCTCCTTTCCACACTGTACCATTTCGGTCCGACAGCAATAGAAAATATACTCAAAGAAAACAAATCGTAGAAAAGATTCGTAAAGGAATTGAATGCAAACATACTGCCATATATTAGTAAAATCATTACCATAGCCAATATCACTACCTACGAAAAGTTTGGATGTTAAGTTTCCAAACGAGTCATTAAAAAAAAAATTAAGAAACCCAAACGAAATTCTCTGAGGGTAGAACAATAAAGGTTTAAAGCCACTACGAACGGCACAATTTGGCACCAAATGGGGGGCCACTTGGCCACCAATTTGCATGTCAATATACAAATCGGCCCTACAGATTGGAAGCCAAGCTGTGCAGCTCGTAGATGCTATAATACCCAGTAACCCAGTATAAAAATATTCTACAGACTTACTTATGCGAGTGAATCGGATATAAATACAAAAATGGCCGGGCGTAAAGAAATCGTAAACTTACGAGATGGTTGTGCACGATAGAATATATATTATTTATGTACTTAATTAAAACTAATCGGTCTGTCCAAAATATTTAAATTAAACATAATTTGGCTTATTCGGCCGAGTTGGCATCGCCAGGCAGCCAACGTACGGGGCACGCTTAGTCGAGTGTCGAGTACTACGGCCACCTCCCGCAGGCAAGTATAGTGGTTTAGTTGTAATTTGAGCTTGGTACGAGTATAACGGTAAGTAGTGACCTCTGCATGGAGCCCTAGCCAAACTAGGTACCTAATATTTAGCGTACCACCGCGAGCTGCAACCGACACGCAATTTTTTAAATTTTTAGCTAGAATGTTGTAAATAGTCAAATGTAATTTTGTATGTTACATAAGAGTTTTTCAATATACGTCTCCTTTGCATTAAAATAGATGCTACGGTTACATTATAAAACGTTTATATTCAATACTATCGTGTGTAGTTTGTTGTGAATTAGGCTTCGATGTCACTGTATGCTAGATAGCCATAGAGTTCGGACGTCTCATTGTAAAAATGTAAAATACACGCTATTGATTTGGTATTAAAAATATGAATGTTAAATAAGTATTACTAAATATTGAAATGACGATTTTTTCCTTTAATATTTTTATACAGCATTACAATATATATTTATCGCAATTAAAAGTTTATAGAGGTGGGTCAGTGTGCAATTTAAAAAAAAATAGTGTTTAAAAACATTGTATTGTCGCCTTAACGAGAGAGAATATAGCTGAGTCCTTCTGCGTGTGTTGGCTTGACGTCTAATGTTACCATTATTGTTTAAATATGCATTGTGTATGGACCGTATGCATGTCACACGACTTAACTTGTTACTAGTTGATACTTAAGTGGCCGTTAACGTGTAAGCGAAAAGCGCCGACATATGCGCGCGCGCCGCCGCCGCCGCGCCGTTGAGTGCCGACTACTGCCGACGTTTTTAATCCGTTAAATTCCAAACGCGAATATTGTAATATTCGGCAGGTATGAAGTAAAATATTAATGCTGACGGATAAGCCACGTAGTCGTAAGAAAACTAAATTAAAAATTGTAAGCAAAACTAATCAAGTTTAATTTTTTTTTTAAATTCACGTTAGTTAAAAAATCCCCACACAAAGGCTTGCATCATTTTATTACGTGCAAAACGCAATTCGCATTATAATGTCAGGTTTCCACGAAACATTTTTGTGTGCCAATATTTAGCGGTATGATCTGAATCGTCTAAGCTCATTGGAGTAAAATTAACAACTTAGAATCGGCACTCATGTTAAATTTCCTTTAAATGGTATATTAGGCGTTTTGTTTACTGATAAACAAACCCTTTTATGTAAAACAATAAGTATAACAACGTTTGATTCAACTGATCATTAATAGCAACTAGACTTCTTGGAATCTACGTCAGAGTCATCAATATCAACATTTTGCTCTGCACCCCGATCTCCAGTCATAACAATTTTATCTGTATCTTTCGGGAGTAATTATAGCCTATTCAACTATGAAAACTCCGTTGAAATTGATCTCATAGTTTTTCCATGATGCTCGAACCAACAGACATAGACAAGAATAAAAAAAAAATATATTTCTCTAGATCCTGGCTTACAGGGGTACCAGTAGTAAGTGTCTGAGGGGAACACTATTTGGTTAACGTTAATCGTGTAAACCGGACACTAGGAAATGTTATTGTTAGTGATCAGTAGAGTCATCTATTCAATATGAATTCTTGGTGTATATTGTTCACACTAGTTTCTCTCTACGATTCAACAACTCTACTAAATGAACTACAATAGATGGATAAACACTAACCCCTATTTATATAGAAGCTTTAATCTATTTCGGGGTAGATAAGGCGCCGTCCTAATAGATCGCGATTTGGTGGGTGCGGCCATGTTCACATTCATTTTATTCCATCACATCTCATTTCGTAAAGAAATATCAAATAAAAAACTGTCAATAGTGACAATTGCAATTCAATAATGATTCGATTGTGTTCGCAAACTTGGAGCAATTTATCTTTTGATTATATCTGCGCGTCTTTATCAAGGTCCATTACGTGGATAACGGCGTAACTTACCACCTATTTGTAGGCCTGGTTTGTTGGGCCCCTACCAATTGACCCTACAAATCGGACCTACAGATTGGTTAACAGGTTGGGACGTTCGCAGAGGCTTTTGGGACAAACAATTCTCGGCGTTGTATGAACGTGCGACTAACTCATCGCTCACCTACCATTAGGGCGATGATCGCTTAACCGCGTTCTATCAGGACAAAGCCCAACTTATTAAAGTTTGCTAACAATGCAAAAAAAAAATGTAATTCATGTTCAGTGTGCATTAAAATCTTAGAATTAACAACATTGTTGACTATTGCTAATAGCTTGAGGTTGTTAACGTTTTTAGAACGGACAAGGTGAATTTTTCATGTAATATTATACTAAACGTATGTGCGGAAGTAAATACAAATATTGCGCGCCATTTTTGCGGAGGTTTTGCCGAGGATAACTTTGGTCATTTTGGTGTCGGCCTTTCTAGACCGACACCAAAAGGAGTCCTGTCGGCTCAGACGCGTTAGTCCGCGCTCCCACAAAAATAAATAGTTTTCTAAAACGTAAATGCAATCCGAACTTACAGGAACCAGCAGTGGCATATTTCCCTTGGGCCATGCGGGCCATGGCTTGACGCGGCAGGCTGCCAGGACGGCACAAGCCACTCCCCGCGGTCAGCTTTTGGCACCTTTCATATTCATTAACTATCTTTTGTTAATTTAATTTATGAACACTTGGTTAGGAAGTAAATGGAGTAAGCCACTGAGTAACGGTCTAACTGCACTTCCCTTCTACTCTTAAAACGGCTAGGAGTGTGAGCCAGCTAGGACGAAAATGAGAGTAGGGATAGAGAGGGCTGATGCAAACATAACTTCCATGAACGAGTAGCGAGATGCTGGAGATTGGATTTTAAACCTTAGGTACTAAATAGGTGCATAGGTATCTAAATGTTAATTATAACTTATATTGAAATAAAACTATTTTTTAAGGATTTTATCGCGTTTATTTTTCGTTTTTACGTTCCCGACGTTTCGGCTGCTTTACAGCAACCTTAAAATCCTTAAAAAATAGTTTTATTTCAATGTGTAGTATTCGCGTAAATATAAGAAATCAATATATAACTTATATTATTATGCGATATCGCACGTAACTTTTGGCCAAATATGGTCTAAAGTGTTTTGTAGCTGCAGGCCATAAAACGAAGCAATGATATCGTTAATATTTGTATGTACTTGCGATAAATCTTAAACGCTCTATAACAAATGTTCGCTAGACCCTTTTATAAGCTGATTGGCCACCTTAAAGTGTTGTTACACTTGTCCTGTCTTATTAAAGTAGTATCAATATATAATGATGGCTGTGAGATAAATATTTGTAACAATTTAAATTTATATTGTGTAAATGGAAAAATAAATATTAAAATATAGCAACACTGATGCTCTGCCGCAACGAGTCTGGTTCACATACTGTTTTTGTGTATTTATAATAAGTTTGATTAAGTAATGTTTATGTAAGTTGAAATGCCGGTTGGTATCTAAAAGGCCGCTATTAAACTATGTTTTAACAATGAATTTACAAAGAAGATTGTTCCTTGTCTCATATTTGTATCAACTGAAATAGCTAATGAACATTAAAGATTATTGGCGATAAGTGATTTAGCAGTCTTTTAGCTATCAGCGTAGGGTATCTACTTGAAGGACTAATCAAAATCTATTATTACATAAGTTTTATTTTGATGCGTAAACGACTTTGATCAAGGGGTTGCCATTTAATCGGAGCTGCTCTATATTTGGCGTTTACTTGAATATTTCCGTATCGTGCTTATATTGTTTATGTTAATAGGTATCCTGTCTACATTTGAAATTCTACGAAAAATGTTTTTTTTCTCTATTGGCAACCCAAGCATTCAAGCTCACAGCTTTCTCCGCAGTTGCTCAAATTTTCAGCATAATTATAGCCCCATTATATCACTGCTTCTAGTTAACCATTTACAAGAAATCACCATTTAAATATCACATAATATTACATGGCCCTTGGCATTCAGTGGCCATTTTGTGCACCTACAAAACAAGATGGCGTCGATACATGGGTGATGTAATATTATCAGACAGTTTGAAATGTATCACACCACAAGAACAAATTATTTAATATTGTTGATGTTGATTGTTAATAAAATGCAAATAATGTAAATATCAAAATAAATTCTGTATTTGTATTTGATTTATTGTGTTATTATAAACCCTACAACATTTTTCTTCTTGTATTTTAGGTTGGCAATGAGCTACAAAATAGTGCTATTTTTGCCAGTGTTGAGTAATTCTTGATAATTGTTATTGAATTATTTTCGCCCGATGATAATGATAATGTTGATGATGATGAAATGAATCCCCTATCAGTTAAGCTGTGGACACTTTACTGAAAATTTACCGGACATCTTGGGAGAACTTGAAAAGTCATGTTATAAAATGTTATTTAACACAATTCTTCGTGCACGTTTATGAACACACAATGGTTAATATCCCACTAATATTACACATTATTTATCAAAGAAACACATTTTTAGGAAAATAAAACAAAATTGACAACTTCACGGTTCAACTTCCCGCCAAAAAGCTCCAGCCTACAACATTGTTTTTTTGTCATTATTTATTAGTTCGTAATTGGCAAAGGCATACCTCCAATATTCCTGTATCCTACTATCTTATTTAGTATGACCTATTTAGTTTATACATACGAAAAACAAATTTGACAAACGTACAGAAATGGCGTACAATTGACATAGCGCAATGTAGCAAGCACTCGCGAAGCTTTTTAAAAGAAGACTATAAATGTAACTTGACATTGGCAAAATACCCACTAAGTTGTGGGTGAGGACATATTCATATTAATTTTTTTTCATCGCATTTCTTTTCTTAAAGAAAGAATAACATAAAACATCGCTGAAGGCCATCGTTTGCTTAAAACTATGCATTCTATACACCAAGTAGAGATTTGTCGTCAGACGAAATAAAAAAAAAAGTTTTGTATACAAAATATATTCACAACTGTGATAGCATTCAAATAGTTACAATTCAAATCGCACCTACATAACAGAACAGGTAGGTATCTCGTTAAATTGCCGATACGAAATTTATAGTACTTTAACATACTCTCAATCTAAAGACTAGTTAATGGACTAGAAACAAAATTCAATGCTAAAGGAATGGCTACTTACCTCAGTGATTACATACAAAAATAGTGAGAATTCTATGTAGATATACCTACTATTAATGTCGTAATTAAACAGATGTATAAGTTCATAATCTTAAATCAGCAGATGACAGGTCAGTGCTCAGTGCATAACTAATTATATGAATTGGGCATGCACAGTTTAGATGATGCTACTTTGATACCTTTAAACATTTTGGATTGTGCACTTGAACCTCGACTCATTTGTGTCACTCTCATTCTTCAATAAAAAGTCAGATCTAAGATATGAAATATTAAGAAATATGGCACTTGTTGTCATATTTCACCATGTCGCAGGTATGGAATTATATTAGTTGCCAAAGACGGCAGGTATTCCCCAGAGTTGTATCTCCATATGATTGTTGAGAGCTCCATGTGAGTGTTGATAGCCTTTATATTACAGACCATAAGGATGTTTAGTGTAATACAATTTAAATAATCACTCACCAAATCAAAAACTAGATATTAAAAACTATCTCGCTATCCAAATTAATGTACTTAGGTACTGATTCATTAAAGTTCTTGCGGACCATATAAAAACCATATTCCAATTTCTAATCTGATTTGGACATTATCATCTCATTGAAGTTTCCTCAATTATGTTTCCCCCTGTCCAATTGAAATAAACTCTTTGAGTGACTCCTCCTAGGCTTCATATTATGTTTCTTCGCGGAACTGATAGGAACAACTTTTCTTTTCTCTTCTTCTAGAAGCAAGGGTGGCAAAGATACCTTCCTAATACTGTATTGATTTGGTGTACCATTCAGAGGCCTTGTCAGGTCATTCTGAGGTAATTCAGGCGTGTACAGAGGATCCAACCTTGCTAAATCTCTATGTCTAGCTGTGACAACCCTAGTATTTAACAGTGCATTACGGTCTGATGCACTGAGAGCTGTATTTCCATTTCTCGTATCCAAAGAAACAAAAGACTTAGCACTATTTCTACCATAATTTATTGGAGATTCAGGTCTAGAGTTTTTCATCCACCGTGAAGACACTAACTCAGACCTCAGAATACAAGGGTTTTGTCTTTTCCTGTAGGATGGACTTCGTATCTTGAGTGGTGTGATTTGTAGAAGGGAACAGAAAGAATCTGATAAGTCCACATCATCATTATACATTGTACAGAAGGGATTTTTATCTCTGGAGCGTTTGGGCTCACACAAATCCTCAATTATCGAGACTCTTGGTGAGTTCTGGGGAGTGACGTCGGTGCTGCTCTGAGACAGGCGCTCCTCACTCTCGCTAAACTTTTCATAATCACTGTAGTGTATTGCAATAACCTCATCATGTTCAATTTGTCTACATGTGAGCCTCTTTTCTGGTAACTGTATAGCTTTGCCAACGATTCTGAAAATCAATAAGGAAACTATTAAATATTCATGAATGTTGATAATGACAAGCTACCACCCATTCTTGCTGGCTTAGCTACAAATACAAATAAAAATTCAAGTTGCAATTAGGTGGGGAATTACTACACAATGTTTATCTCACCTGAGCTGTGGATGAAGCTGCCTCCACTGTTTACACTCCTCAAGGATCTGAGGTCTGGTGCTTTTCTCCCCTTCCTCATTGTACAGGGTCCTCTCGATCCGGTCCCATTCTTCTGACAGGGTCTTCGTCGCCTCCGCAGTGTTTCTACGTAATGCTGACCCTGAACTGCTGTCACTCTCCTCACTATGAATGTCTGGGGTACCTAAAATTGTTTCACATTTTAAAACTATTATCTAGTTGTCTGGAGTGCCTAGATTATTACAGGCAATGATAACTACTATATCAAATCAATAGAAGTCTAATTACCTGTTTCACTCTCCGAAAAAAAGTCTGAGAAAGGCGTTCCAGACCTGTCCAAGCTGTTCACCATATAAGGCTCAAATGAATAGTTTAAATTCCTGTTCACGTACTTACTGGTGTTCCCAGACAACGGGGGCAGTTCCTGCCCGGGCCGGTAACCGAATTTCTGATAATTTATGCTGGATAAGCTATCGTTAATTTTATTAATGTCTTTGTCCTTTGTAGAGAGATAATTTCGCGCAGACATAATCATTAGCTACATAAACAAGACGTGTGCCTAATCCCATACTTATGCTACGCTTACTAAGGAATTTAATTATCACTCTCATTTACAGAATAATTTATGAAACGATTTATTATTTTGAATCACAGACCAATAAGCAGTGTTGCCAACCCCAAGGAACTGAAAAACAGCAGCTCACCAATAAAAAAACAGGAGAAAACAGTAGGTAAAGTAAAAAAAGGCAGATTTTATACTTTCCTCATATCATTAAAACAATTAACCACTTTTATTAGTTACCAGGACTCACATGCATTGTTATATTATAATATTGATCACAAAAAAATAAAAAACAAAAATCAAAGTAAAATTATTTTCCACTTTCATCCTCAATTGCTATTTTCAGACTCATTTTCTTATTTAAAATCATACATATTTTTGATAAATTTCTTCATTTGCCTTTCTGTGGCTTAAAATGAGTAGCACTCGGTTATTTCGGATTTAGTGTTCAATCAATTCTGTTGCGTAATTTGGTTTTCATCATATTTATAGCGGAAAATAATCTTTCTACGGTGGCGCTGCTATGTGGTAGGCACAAAAGTTTCTTCACCAATTCACACAATGTGAGAAATGTTTGAGACCCGTCTCCATTTTTAAATTTGTGTACATGTTTCCAGTAGATACTGCCATCTAGCGTCAATGCGTTTTATTACATAGGGGTTATCACAAAATATTTGCATAGAGTAATAGGTGGTCCTGAACGCTAATTGAAAAACAGTAAAAATTTGGAGTGAAACAGAAAACAGGGGAATCAATGTGAAAACAGCAAATCTACTGTTAAAACAGTAGGGTTGGTAACACTGCCAATAAGAGAACAAGTTGTGTGAAGTGAATTGAAAACAAAACAACCATAGAGATATTACTAACATCAGTCTGAGTGAGGTGGTTAATATAACTATCAACCATTATAACTGTTATGTTATTTTATTTCATCGCATTTCATTTCGTAAAGAAAGAAGAAGAAGAAATAAAATGAACACCCTCATTCAAAATATCAAACAATCTATACCAATAAAATGTAACTGAGCGCTGTATGTTTACATGGAAGATATATGAGAAAAGCTTTTATACGGGGGCTTATTAATGCAATAGAACACAAAACAATGATTGTTAGCTTTTTCTCTGTTTATCTGATTTTCTGTGTGTTTGTGCGCGGTAATCAGAAACGGCTCTAGCTCTACCAAATTGGTGGCAGTTTTCACTAATGTATTGTGGTAAGCTTCACTTAAAATGTTGTGTTTGTTTTTTTTCAATCAGTTCATAAATAAAAAAGTTTAAAGACGCGGGAAGTCACGAGCAACAGCTAGTATTGAAAATCTGCGTTATTTGATACATTAGATCACACACAACTACCTTGCTGGAGTTTTGAGTTTTTTGCTCTGTGGAGTTATCTCACTGACTGACGCCTATATTACAAGTACGCGCGATGTATTTATAGAGGTCAGTGAGCTGTCTTGTCGTCTGTCAAGTGTCAGGGTGTCTGTCAGCCACTAGCCAGCCAGCTTCAGTCAATTTGCCCATTTGCCGTCAAGTAGAGTTCGGACACGCCATTTTCATTTCTTCATGTCACATCCATTATTTTATTTATAATGTGTATTTATTGAATTTAATATTGCTATTAATTACTTGACACTGGCAAAATACCCGCTAAGTTGTGGGTGAGGCCATATTCATATCCATTTTATTTCATCGCATTTCATTTCGTAAAGAAAGAAGAAGAAGAAGTAGAGTTCGTTCGTTCTATCGATTTCTCAGGGAAATTACGGGAAATTATATAGGTAAAACTGTTTAATAATGTCGAAAATTGAAACGAAAGCCGGTGACAAAGTTCAGGATGAAGTAAGTAATTTTGTGTTATATTTTCATAAACACAAAAAAATACTGGTTTTGCCGCCTTAAAAGTATTGTTCTGAAATAAAATCTATAGGAAACTTGTGTTATTGAAATGTTAATATTCTTACGCCTATAGGTACCATGTAGCTATAGGTAGGTTTGGGTCGCGACGCTTTATATTTAGAAACAATATAAAAATGACGCAATGCGACACAATGCCAGCCTACAACCATCCCACAAATATAATCTATGTTTAAAATAGTAAGGTTTATTATACTATTCCGCACGTTTTATAAAATCTGTGGAAAGTTCGCCAACCTAATTCTCCACTCTGAACTGAACCGAAGCCCCATTGCATGAAGGTGGAGTGCGCCCGGTATACTGTAAATGATCCCAAGGGACTACTGCTTCGTCAAGTATATACTAAATTAGTCTACAGTCTGTTCCACAATATCCTGATCCACCACTTAATTGAGAGAATTTGTATGGGACATTGCCAAAATTGTGGATGGGGTTGATTAGCACTTTATGAAACAAACTAATACCCTATTTCATCATCTCCAGAAAGTCCTGATGCCCTACACATACATCCAACAAGTACCAGGCAAGCAGATACGTCAGAAACTTGCATCAGCTTTCAACTACTGGCTCAAAATCTCTGATGACAAGCTGAGGGCTGTTGGTGAAATAGTACAAATGTTGCATAATTCCAGCTTATTGTAAGTAATTTGTGAATGAATGAATGGGGATTTACTCCTTGATTCTCTATTTATTGAGGAACAATATTCATACTAGAAAAGTACTTCCTGGTCAACATTTAAAGGACATGGCCCATACATGGTATATTTTTTTCTGATACTCCAATATTAACATAATTTTCTCATAATTTGGATTTGCAAAAGGATATAGTTTATTAGTTAGCGCATTTGTAATTCAATATATCGCACACTTTGAACGATAGGGGCTCAACTCAAAACTTTGCGAAAATAAGTTAAGATCATAGAGAGACTTAAAAATGTATGTTCTATCCAATGGATATTAAAGGCAAAAGACAAAGGCATTTTTATGATAGAAAAAGCATAATTATATTTCCGTCTCTTTTACACCGGTCCTTTTCGTCCTCCCCGTCTGTTCGAAAGGGCGTTCGAAAGTTCTGAGGGTGCGATGAACGTCAGAATTTCCAAAGATAATTATGTCTATTTTAAATGATAACATTTCTCGAAAAAATGGTAGGGTAGGGTTGTGAGAGATGTCGGAATTTCGATAAGTCAATTAAAAAAAAAGAAATTTTTAATTGACCTATCTAAATTCTGACATGGAAAAGTCTTAAAAATATTTCCGCAGTAGATATCTGGCCTGAAGATTAAATCTGTTTAATTATGTCACCTTAAGAGGTATACTAACTATAACCTTCGCAGCCGTTATTATCGTGATACACGCAACCGCTATTTAAATTATGTTGATTTAACAAGTAAAGGACACGTTCGTGAGCCTAGCCAGACTTAGCTTGAGGGTAGGGTAGGGCAAGGAAACTCGGACATGAACCATTATCTGTTTTTCATTTAAAAAATCTCCCAAAAGCCGCCTTTTTCCCTGAAGTCTCATTTGCCAATATAACTACGGCGGCACGTAATTTCTTGACATCAGTAGTGAAAATATCTTATATTTTTAGCTTGACTCCATGAGGCTGGGGCAGCTGCCCCCTACGCCCCTTTCTGCCCCATTGTGGCCAAGCTCATGACGACGATTAAACAATATTTATGTTAACGCCATGGTGTCAAACTGTCGGTATTTTTTGGTTGGGTCAAATCAATACATATTTTGATGCAAATGGCTCCATGCACGGAACCTACAATAAAACCAGATATTCTCTTCCCGTAACAGCTAGCTAGATCACCTGGCATTTCGAACAACGACTGATGTTGATCGCATTGAAGATGACGTAGTTTCGAGCCATCGCTGGAAGAGTGTACCTGGCGTAGCATATAATTGTTTCGTAGCATTCGTAGCTCCACCGACCTTCGGTGACTTTACCTTAATCAAGGTGAAAACAAGTAACATAGTTGATCCGTCACGCATTTTTTTTCTTGACAAACGGGTCTTGGTTGTCCAACAGAACAAACAACGAAGCCAACAATTAAAAAAAATGCATACTTAAAAAAAATATTACTCAAACAGTGGAGGCCCTTTAAAAATGAGACAGAAACCCTGTAACGACGAGTCCGTAAAGCATGTGACTACTTTTATTATTATTTACAGACGGTTTATTTATGGATTTTGTATTTTTGCACGATTACCATAAAGTTGCGCTCTGTAAATTTTGCGTTAGTAGGTACTAGCTCGATATCGCTCCCAATCCGAAATTAAAAAGGAGATTACGTCTTTAAAATATCTTTTTTATGATTATTGGAGGTAATGTGATTAAAATATATTTTGTAGACAAACGTAACGAATAAACAAAACATATTGGTCGAGTCACGAAAGACTACATACACCATAAAGTGGAAGCTCAGGGTCAGGGCGCGAAATTCAAAATGTCAATGGTTTTTATTTTTTATGAAAAAATTGGACATCTTTACGATGTAATTTAGTGTTTTGCGATATAAGCATTCTGCATTGGATGTATTGATGTATTAAGTTTGCTTAAAAATACCTAAAGCGATACAACATCATAAAGTTAGTAAAAGTAGCGGTTTTTACAAACCTTATGGTATTGTATCGGATTAGGTATTTTTAAGCAAACTTAATACATCGAAACATCTAATGCAGAATGCTAATATCGCAAAACACTAAATTACATCGTAAAGATGTCAACATTTTTCGTAAAAAAATAAAAACCATTGACATTTTGAATTTCGCGCCCTGACCCTGAGCTTCCCCCTTAATTAATGCTAACTCTAATATGATGTGATAGTTACTTACATTGAATTTAAATTAACCACTTTTTCATTTTAACTAACACAATGGTGAAGGGCACGACAATAACGTGACATATATTCGGAGCCTACGATTCGATCTAGAAATAATTTGTGACTCATTATAGTTCGTCGAAACGTGTTCAGCGCCGAAATTTATGAGGAAACCACAACAATAGATATATAACTTCTATTATTTATATTAATAGATCCTCGCAAAAGAACACCGATTCTGACTAAGGATGATACGTGAGGCCGTTGAAATTTAAAAAAAAACCATCCTAATTTCATTGCTACCACCGACTTTGTATCCAGTAATTAATTTAATTTTACTCAACTACTTAGTTCATTTTAGTTGAGTAAAATTAAATTAATTTTCACGCACTTTCACTTTCACGCACCAAAACCTACTTAATTTGTAATAATTATATCGACATGTTTTGTTTCACATATAAACTTATTGCTATTACACAAAAAAAAATTGATAGAAATCGGAAACAATCAATATTTTCAATCGATTTCGTATAGAATAGACGACATCCAAGACAACTCGATCCTCCGGCGCGGCATCCCGGTCGCTCACTCCATCTACGGCGTGGCGAGCACCATCAACGCGGCCAACTACGCCATGATCATCGCCTTGGAGAAGACGCAAGACTTGGGACACCCTATGGTGAGAACCAACTTGTAACCGCTGCCCGCTAAATTCGAGGCAGAGTCCTAAGCGGTTGCCGCAGGTCCGCCACACGCCAGGGTGAGAATAAAACGGCAGGGGGGATGGTTAAATAAGAAAATTATATTAAAGGAAAAGGTTTACAAAAAAATATAAAATAGCTTCCAAGTAAGTAGATCGCGTCGTTAACATTTAGTTAGAATAAAGGCCTCTAAAAACGGCACAATTTGGCACCCAATCTGTATGGGGACCCTACAGATTGGGTGTATTAGTAGGCACGGCCGAAGCCTACCACTGGTGGTAGGCTTCGGCCGTGGCTAGTCACCACCCACTGAACAAAGCCATGTCGCCAAGCGGCCTAGCCGTGTTCCGGCATGATGTTCGGTGTTGCCATTCATGGATGGCGGGTCAGATCAGTTGCGCTGCATGTGCCTAGTGAATGTATCGTCTCTTATCTACTGCCGCCTTCCTACCTAGGCAAGTATGCTCCATCGTAGATCTCATCGTCACTTACCATCAGGTGAGATCGCGATCAAATACTTGTCTATAATGTAATAAAAAAAATAAAAAAAAATGTCAGAGACTAGTCAACTTGTATATAATAAAATGAAACATGTCGAGTTATGGACGTTTTGCGTTTTTAAAGAAATGCGTAAGAGCAATCTTCACAGTGTTATGTATATTCACAGGCCACTACAGTGTACACCGAGCAATTGCTAGAACTGCATAGAGGTCAGGGCATCGAGATATACTGGAGGGACAACTTCCAGTGTCCCTCAGAGGAGGAGTACAAGGAAATGACCATTAAAAGTAAGCATTTCCATCATTATAATGGGCTAATATTATATTATTTACAATGTTTGTGTAATGCATAAAGTGGGTAAATAATAATAAGGTGACTCACTGACCCCAAATAACTAGATATTTGCAGTAAATTTTTGTTTTTTTTTTATATTTTTTAATTTTGCCCTCCATAATATAAGGCTTAACAATAATTGTGTGAATTATTTGAAAGGGCCCCTTGGTAGACTATAAAGGTCGCATTCTCGAATGAAAATAATGACATTGAAATTTTAAAAATAACCAGACACGTACTGCGCGTTGAAACAGTCGGGGCTCACTTTCTCGCAGTAACCACTGTATACACATATATTTTTTACTTAAACGTGATCGTTATTATCTACTTGTTAAGGGGGAAGCTCAGGGTCAGGGCGCGAAATTTAAAATGTCAATGGTTTTTATATTTTTACGCATAAAAACCGCTACTTTTATTAACTTTATGGTGTTGTATCGCTTTAGATATTTCTTTAAGCAAACTTAATACATCGAGACATCCAATGCAGAATGTTAATATCGCAAAACACTAAAGTACATCGTAAAGATGTCCAATTTTTTCGTAAAAAAATAAAAACCATTGACATTTTGAATTTCGCGCCCTGACCCTGAGCTTCCACCTTAACCTGTCAAATTATTTTACTAAATTTTTGTTAAACCTTATACATATATCCTTTTAGATCTGACTTTGTCTTTAATGCACTAAGGTTTTTAATGTCGATTTTTTTATTATTATTGCCCTCTATACCCTTTCGGTTTTGAATGTGTCTTCGTGTGACATATTTATTATCCTGTTCCAGAAACGGGGGGTCTGTTTATGCTGGCTATCCGTCTCATGCAGTTGTTCAGTGACAACAAGTCGGACTTCAGCCAGCTATCAGCGACCCTGGGACTCTACTTTCAAATTAGAGACGACTATTGCAACTTGAGGTTGCAGGAGGTATAATACCAGCCTTTTTTAATGACCCACTGCTGGGCACGGGCCTCCCCTCAATGCGAGGGTGGATTAGGCCATAGTCCACCACGCTGGCCCAGTGCGGGTTGGCGGACTTCACACGTCTTTCGAGTGATTCTCTCAGACATGCAGGTTTCCTCGCGATGTTTTCCTTCACCGTTTAGCAAGTGATAATCATGGTTGAAAATGAGATCCGTACATGAAAAATTCCAGAAGTGCGAGCCGGGTTTTGAACCTGCAGTCCAACCACTTGGCTATCACTGCTTCGTGAGGTTGCAGGAGGAAATCGATGTTATTATAGTTTGACCACTACCGACGTGCCGCGCCCTAGGTATGCGGGGTGGGGTGGGAAAGGATGTTACGTACGCGATACTCCCCCCGCCTCACCGCGCACATACCCAAGGCGCGGTACAGCGGTGGTGGTCAAACTATAAATAATGCTTTGTATGCAGGTTGATACAGAAAGGGCATACTCAGCCTTGACCTTCCGCTTCTTAAGCGCGTTGTAAAAATTATGTGAAGTCAAGAGTATAGAAGAGATGATTTAAAAAATAATACTCACAAAAAATCTCAATTGTCATATATATGGTTGGGACCAAAATAGATTTTTTTAAAACGATACATTGAAATACTGATTTAATATAACTAGTACAAATGCGTTGAAACAGCGCAGATTGAAGGCTTAGTATATCCTTTCTGAATCTGCGTGAATAAGATTTTGGCATTTTCGCATTGTTGGTAGTTAGCCTTGCTTCTTGTACTGGGGGTTCGAAGCCTGGTGGTAGTAGCAAACTTGTGATAAGCACTAATATTACTCAAGTAATGGATGTTTAATGTCTATTTAATGAATTTTCCGTACAGTTGGCGTATTCGTCTGCCGATATTAGTATTATTTTCCAGGTCATTTTTGTTTTGTTTCAGTACTCTGAGAACAAGAGCTATTGCGAGGATCTCACCGAGGGCAAGTTCAGCTTCCCCATCATCCACGCGATCAGGAATGACAAGGGCGACAACCAAGTGCTTCGTATCCTTTGCGACAGAGAATCTCTATCTATCTATCAGCCGATAGACGTCCACTGCTGGACATAGGCCTCCCCCAATGATTTCCACACATCACGGTCCTCCGCCACTCGCATCTACCGGCTTCGTGCTACGCGTGTGATATCATCGGTCCACCTTGGGGAGGGGGGGGGGGGGGGAATCTCTAAGTCTCTCTACCTCTAATCTACTTTTTCACCTACTTAAAAACCATTATAACTTTAAATTAAATTAATTATTGTAAGCCTCTACACAACGCCCCCATTTTTGTCGGGATCTTGTATATATGTTACGTGCTCCGAAAACTCTTATAGCGCGATTCAGGATTGTGATGAGAATTGTCTATTGTTCTGAATGCGTCTGCAGCGCCATCTGTGTAGCTTGTGGTGTTGTTAAAGTAATCGCTTCACCTTTAAAGTAACATCATATAAGTTGTTTTAAGCCATTGATGCATCAACCCACTACTGTTTCCAGATATTAAAAAGTATTTCCAATTTTTTTTTAATTTAGACCATATATATTCAATCTACATAAAAAAAATAGAAGATTAACGTGAGAAATTTTGGACATTCAATCCCCATTGTGTTAAAAGTCCTTAGTCCGAGCATCAGATATCTTGAGGCAGCGCCCCCGAGATGTGGAGGTGAAGAAGTACTGCATCACGCTCCTGGAGAAGCTGGGCAGCTTCCGGTACACGCGAGACATCCTGCGGGACCTGGACGCGCAGGCGCGGGACCACGTATGTACACATATCTATACAAATAAATAAAATTGGAGTGTCTGTTTGTAATATTGAAATAACCGCTTTTTACTAAGCGCATTTGGATGTATACACGGTGCCTATACCAAATTTTTTTTTACAATTTTTGTCTGTCTTTCTGCCTGACTGTTTGTTCCGGCTAATCTCTGAAATGGCTGGACCGATTTTGACGGGACTTTCACTGGCAGATAGCTGATGAAACAAGGAGTAACTTAGGCTACTTTTATTTTAGAAAAAAAAATGGGATCTCACGAAAAAAAATAAAACCAATGTTGCAGCGCTGCGCCTGATTAAGTTTGATAGCAACAACCTACAATGCGTCCCTCGAGCTCAGAACGCGCGAGCAGGCTGTTGCCAACGGTTGTGTCTTTGTTAAATACCACGCGGACGAAGTCGCGGGTAACAGCTAGTAATATATATAATCATCAATCCATAGTACGGTACCCATAACACAAGCTTTGTTTAGTGTGGGACCGTATAGTTGGTTGGCTCCCTGTGGCATTCGGGTCCGTGATATTGCTACTCAGCAACAGCTCGCCACAAGCTGCCCTGCATATTTGTATATACATTTATTATTTTATTTTTATACTATTTTTTTTTTTATTATTACATTATAGGCAAATATTTGATCTCGATCTCACCTGATGGTAAGTGACGATGAGATCTACGATGGAGCATACTTGCCCAGGTAGGAAGGTGGCAGTAGATAAGAGACGCTAGATTCACTAGGCACATGTAGCGCAACTGATCTGACCCGCCATCCATGAATGGCAACACCGAACATCATGCCGGAACACGGCTAGGCCGCTTGGCGACATGGCTTTGTTCAGTGGGTGGTGACTAACCACGGCCGAAGCCTACCACCAGTAGAGTTGTCACCTGGTTGGCACCACCCAGGGTTACGTGTAGGGTATCTCGAGGGTACATAATTCTCCTACGGACGAAGGTGACTCGACCCCAAACAAATTATCTTATTTATTTATTTTTCCCCACCAGGTGTCACAATTGGGCGGCAATCCACACCTAGAGGCGTTACTTGATGAACTACTCAACTGGCGGCGGGGGGCGCCCGCCATTGAACTCGAGAACCACGTTTAAACAGTAATATCTCACACATCAAAGCGTATTAGACTGTATTTTTTTGTACTGCATAATTCTATAATTTAAGATTTATTTTTACTAACAGTGAAATAATTATCGAAATGACTCAAAAAATTACAACTTAACTGACGTTTAAAGAGTTAGTAGAGAGTAGAGTTACAGGCATGTGACGTCACAGTCGTAAGTCATCGCGCGTGCGACGGAGACAGAGCGAACCCACTCGCTCTTCCCCTAATTTCGTTATCCAGTCTTTGATAACGGTTATCTTTGAAATAAAGATATTTTTCGAAGTATGCCATAAAAATATTAGTACCTTATATAATGTAACGAATCTACTAAACTAAATAATAGTCAAACACTTGATTGGTGGATTCCTACATAAGGAAGCAACATAATCAGCCGCGTACTGACCGCCCGAGCAGCCTTGCGAGGCTGCTTTGCCTCTACACTGACTCGCCCGAGGCAAACGCTGACGTCACCAGTCAGGCTGTATAATGATATTTTTTTGAAGACCTAATAGCGTTCTGTGTTCCTCATTCTTTGTAATGTATGAGCTTCTTAGCCCCCGCGCGAACAGCAAGCGGCCAGGGCCCCAAGTCTGCTAACACAATCGATTCATAATCGAACAGCAACCGCATAGTAACTGTCACTTGACATATATTGTATGGGATATCTCTCAAAAGTGACAGGTACTATGTGGTTGTTGTTCGATTATGAATCGATTGTGTTAGCAGACTTGGGGCCCAGCTTCCCATACATTTCACGGAACCCAGACTAAGCGAAGCCTTCAGCTAAGCGCCTATATGTCAACGTCGTAGGCGTCGTACAGACCCCATACGTCTATATAAGCAGCATTCGGTATCCTTAAGATGGGATTGCCGATCGCGGCATTTGTCCGAGGTAGCCTAGCGAGGCTGCCCGGTCTGCCAGTACGCGGCCTTTGGCTCATAAAACAGAGCATTCCGTTACCTTTAACTAATTAAAAACAATAATTAAGTTTTTTTCCATCGGCTATGTGCAATTTAAATATAATAATAACTAACGCTGCGTGATGGATTATTTAGTACATTATTATTTAATTTATAAGTTGTAGATAAATAGCGTGTACAAACAGGCTTACGTCATTGGGTAAGCCGACCTAACAAGGATTTTTTTTGTGAATTAACTTAGAATATACAGAGAAATTCCGCTACCGGTCTACCACCGGTCGCTGTCGCTAGTAGGGTTGCCAGAAGTGATTTTCTATTTCTACCGCCAAATTTGAAATTATTTTTCCCCAAAATGATACAATTTACTTAAGTTTTACCCGAAGGCAAAAAGTTAATAATGTCGATTTATTAACTTTATGGATAATTGGATATTATTAGCTTATTGCCTTTTTATTTTTCGAAATACTGTTCTAATTTCCAAACCGAAACAGCAGAATAACCCCCAAATTTATGGACTTTTTATAACTTTATCAAACGTCATAGAGTACTGCGCACAAGAGTTTTGCTTTGCGCAGTACTATATGACGTTTGGTAAAGTCATAAAACGCATATAAATTTGTAGGTATTTTTTGGTATCAATTTAATCGCTTTATAACATTAGGTCTTATTAGGTACAGCCCGTAAAGTATATGTCATCTGTGAAGTTAGCTACAAAACCTCTTTGGCGCATCGTCTCGCACGAAGTTCACACAGATACACACATATTTTGTGGGCATAGTATGTAATTTAAACGCTTACTTAAACCAGCTTTTTGTACTTAAAATTGCTTAACTCGTGTTTTTTTTCATGCAACATTATTTATAGGAGAGCATATCGAATCTCTGTAAATGTACCTGTATTATTTTGCTTGCATTATATTAAAAAAATATTCGACTAAAATACAATTTAGCGGCATAAATATTATTATGTTTTTTTTTAGTAAATATGCAAATGTAGGAAGGTTCCTATATTTGCGAGTTTACTCCTTAGTTACACTGCCGTGGTTTCACATTAATTGTACACAAGACAAAAAACTAAAATTAGATGTAGACAAAAAAATACGATAACCTAGTCAATTGCATGTTAACGGCTTGACCAAAATAGGCAATTAATGTATATATACAGGGTGTAAGTGAATTCGTAACGAAAACTAAAACCGTTGATTTAACTCACGATTCTGAACCGCCCAGAGTGCGAATTCTCTGTCGACCTTTTTATAAATTATACGCCATTTTTCAGTATATTTATGATGATTTCTACATCAACGTCATTTTAATAAAACCGTAATTATTAATTGAGACATAAAACTGCAATGTAAATTGAAACTCGATACGCTCGAGCGCGATCGCAATTCGCACGAGTCGGATATCGCGCGAAGCGTTATGTTGCGTTCGCGTGGTTTACGGTACATTGCGCGCATAAAAAGCAACATTTGTAACCAGTAACTTTCAACATATCTATAATTTTATTAGATGCATTATGTGTAACCTTTACCCAATGTTGTCTTTGCCAAGGACCTTACACCCTGTCGATATAAAAGGTGTAAAAAAATAGTGTAAACAACATGTTCATGATTACTTAATACCGATCACGTTGATGTATAAAATGCACCTAGTACTTGGCTTTATTTTAAATTGTATAATATTTTGATTTATTTCCTATTCGTTTTATGGAAATCTTGAAATATTTTACAGTATTATTGTTACATCTTATAATGTTTTTAAATTATAAGAGCGGCCCAATATCATGTGTCGCCATTATAGGGCTACGAAAAATAAAGCATATTGCGAAGAAATAAAACGACTAAGTTGCCTGCTTGATTATTTACTAGCATAAAGCTTAAAATTCTTGTGCGTCTTATTTTGTAAGTCTGATTCAGAAAAGGTATACTATGCCTGGAACCTGGGCTTCATAAGCGTATTTGTGAAGTCAGAATTTCGATATGGCGAATTAATAAAGAAATATATTGCAAAAAAAATGTTTTTTTTGCGTACAATTTTTTTTTTCTAATTGACGTATGCAAATTTTGACTTCGCATAGTGCTTACAAATTGTCTAAATAAGCCCAGGACATATTCATTTTATCATATTCATTTATATTAATTTTATTTCATCGCATCTCATTTCGTAAAGAACGAAAGAAAAAGGCCAGGTATAAGCCTTAGTATACCCTTCCTGAATCAGTCTGCATAAGGCAGATACATAGTTATATGTAATTTAGAGAGTATTGTTTGATTATTCTTAATTAGCGTTCGAGAGTATTTTGTATAGTAATTATATTTTTTTATTTCATTATATACTTTGTTAACACTTGTCTGTACTTAGATATATTGATGTTAGTTTTCTTTGAAGACAAAAATTAAAAAATATATGTTAGGCCTAAAGTATAAATTTATTATCATGCTATGTATGTGTTAGCATAATTCATAAGCAAGCTACTTTATGCCAGATGCTACTTAGTAGCCCGTGTATACGAAACGATTTTAAATCAATAAAAAAAATGGTTCACAACACATCACAATTGTCATTTTGTTGGGAATCAAATTAATTAATGAATATAATCGAAATTCTGACTTCATAGAAAAAAAAGTTTTTTTTTTCGCAAGCTTAATGGTCAGTTTAAATAAGTACCTAATAATTACGCATTAAAGGTACGTATTCGTTTGGAGTATATTTTCAGTGCACATAAAAAGTATGTCATGTGCAATGTTTGTAAATCTGAAATGATTGTTTCAGAGGGCTAAAGAAACCAGGGGCGTATTACGAGTTCTCATTTCCAGGCAGCTCTCTTCCCAGCCTTGTGGTCTCAATTATGAGCAACATAAGTTTCTGCTAGATAGTGCAGTTGTAACTTTGACCGATAACGTTAGGATACAATACAGGTTGTATTTTTCACTAGGTGTGTATTATTGGGCTAAAATATAAAATTGGAAGGGAGAGTTCATAATACGCTCCCTGAGCGCTGGGCCCACATAGGCCGGGATGATTTGTATCCATCCATTTAACTTTAAGCGTGTACAAATTATACTGAAGGTGGTCTGACGACGAAAACCTGATGATTTGCTATAATTATCAATTTAAATCTCAGTAATGTTAGTCCCAAAAAACTTAGTACAGTAAGCTAACTTGCACATTCCATATAAGTATTTATTACATGCATGCATACATATTTTTGATCACATAATATAAACTCTTACAAAAATTGTGTGGAATATTTTAAAAGTTAGATTAATTTATGATCATACTTATTGCACGTTTTTAGAGATATTCTTAGGCCTCATATGTACTTAGTTGGATAAAAAATCTAGCCAATAAAGACAATAAATTATTTGAAATGTAGTGTAAAGCTTTGGCTTTTACAAGCAGACTACTAATTTCATAATTTCAGGGAATAAAATTGTTTTCGATATAAGCTATTATAGAACCTGACCAACTGCCAAATATTAAGTACGGTAAGGGCGTTTGTTAGGGAGTTTTTTTTTTAATAAAAAAATATACATTCGTGTGATGTTTTTTTTTTCAATTTTGTTTTAATTTCTTCTGAAGTCACTTTAACATAATGCCTATGCGCAATAGAATAAAAGCTTCGACATTCAAAATGTTATAGAGTAGATATTACTATAGAGGTGACTTCGAAATATATTTGCACCACACCTTGTCTTCCAAAATTACGACAATAATAGGCTTAGTTGATCCCTATATTATATATAAATACACCGTAGAAGTTATTTGTCTGAATGTATTTATAATATAATACGGTTGTTTAACCCGTTGTTATAAAAATATGTAATCCGAGGGTAGTTGTTAAAATAATTCCATCTATCGTAATTTCTATGGCAACACATTAGATACTCTCCACACCTGTTAAGGGCCAATGAGCTGAGTGCAATATACCCAATCTGCTCACACACTTACGATTTAGCTATGTTGGTAGCTGTATCTCTTTCTTTATATTTTCCTGCTACATTATATCATCCAGGGGGTGTTATACGAACTCTTTATTTGCCGGCTGGCTACTGAGCTACTTTTGGCCACCAGGAAATGAGTTCTTATAGACCCCGTTCGTTTTTGATACTACCCTCATATTTATCTTACGCGAATATCAGCTGTGGGAAGCCTGTATCTTTTCAATGTACCCATTGTTATAGAAACATATCTTAGGAATCAATTAAAGCTATGTGTATTCAAGTGTGTTTTTCTTTTCCTACATATAGTGTTATTAACTGATGTTTCAGCATGTCCACGGATATTCTGTGTATATAAAAGGAGACCCCGTCCACCAAGATAGATTAAAAAGTCTGAATAATGTTTATGTACTTTATTTAATATTTTTTTACATATGTCACAAACTACAGAACTGCGACTCTACTAAGTCAAGGCTGTCGTTGGATCAAAAAATGCTCCTGAACCGTCCAATATCAACATAAATAAAACTAGCATTACAATTAAAATTATGATTTATATTAATTGTTTTTTTTTTCATAAATCGTCACAATAAAAGAATATTACATTTAAAAATCTAAATTCATATACAAATAATCTCTCTTATTGAAACTATCAGACGAAAAAAAAGACTATGCAGTTTTTAATGGAAAAAAAATATGATGTCTGTATCACAATGTTATGGACACTCAGTTCCCCAGTAGATTCACTAAATATACATAAAAGTTACATTTTAAGCAATTTTTTTTTTTTCAAGAAAGCAAAAGGTTATAAAAGCTTCCGCATATCGCTAATCGCTTCTTGCTACCGTCGATTACACGTGAAATAAGTTCCCATTGAAGGCCGAATATTAAAACTAAACATTGCAACAAAACCTAGTGCTTTATTGAAATATTTAAACGTCACTCTCCATTTACACGGAACATGACTTCTCTTTAACGATAAACATTATATTTATTGGCGTTCTAAATTATGTGTTTACGACAAGTCCCCGATACATACTTTTAATTGATTTGAACTAACAATTAGTAAATGAAATAGTCAAAAATGACAAGTGGGACCTTGATAAAAAAAATCCTCAGATCATCTTTACTCATATTTTTGACAGTGCGTAAAAGTGAAATTTGGTCAAACTACTAAAATAATATTAACTAAATAGTAAATACTAAGATAGCAGCATTTTTTGTACATTTTAGTCGATTATATTTAGTCAAATTAAAACACTATATAGCGTCAAAATGAAGAGAATCATGTTTCGCATCAATGGAATGTGCACATCTATAAATATATTACAATTTAATATCATAGTTATATTAATACGAATTCATTAGCACACTATAGTAAGAATTAATATTAAAAGTACACCGTTCACACAAACACACAAGAATTGTAACTCTATCGAGTGCAATTTTAGTGTATATTTTTGTACTAGCGATGGGCCTGCCATCGTTCTAGTGGTGTTAGTCGGTTTTCTGGTTTTACGGATTTTTTTTGGCAACGGCATACAATCACAATTCTTGTTGGCATACAACATTCAGATTACAGACATACAGTTATATTCTGTCTACATCGATTCTTTGTGAATGTACAAAATGTAGAATGAGTATAAATAAATAATGATGTTTGTAGTTCAATTTAACATACTTTTGTAGATAAAGAACAGCCTTCCATTAAAAAATTTTTTTCATATGTACTGTATTGCCATGTTTTAAAATAGCCAACGAATAGTCGTACTTATTATTAATTTAATTAGGTTTTCGTCAGTTGATCATCTACAAAATTACTATTGAAAAACAAAACAACATATTCATCTACAGATATTGGTATACAATCACAAAGCGCCGATAGGACAGCGCATAGTGCGTAGCCAGCGGGCGCGTGCGCGAAGCGGTCGGGGCGAGCGGCGAGCGGCGAGCGGCGAGCGGCGAGCGGCGAGCGGCGAGCGGCTGCAGCGAGCGATACGAGCGACGCTCGCTCACGGCATCCAGCCCACTACGTAGCTCCTGCTGCGGGTGTGCTGGGTCAAGCGCTGGACGCGACCACCTGCAACACAATACAATTAAATTAACTGTTTTTGCCTACTTTCATTTTGGCTATGCTTTAGCAATTAGCTGATGTTATGACTCAATGAGGCGAGCCTGTTGCCAAATACCGGGCGAACTATCCCCCCAAATATATAAAAGTTTTAATGAGGAAACAATATTATTAAACAGCATCTTTAGAAGAAAATAACTTTTTAATGAAATTTAAAGGGACGATAACTTTTTATAAATTCGAAGGCTACTTTGTTAACTAAAAATCCAAAGACGGGATGGTCGAGCCAGTATAAGTACACAAATCATGGAAAGTTTAAAATCACTTCACATTGCTCAAATAAATTGATAGTTAAGCTCAGTCCACACAGCAACATCTTGTGATACGCAGACCAATTGTAGATGTTACGCACACAACGTCTAATGTGCGCAGCAGTACTGCTCAACACAAGTCGTTGCCATGGAAACCCAGCATTAAAAATAATAAGCAATAAATAAAAATGTGGGGTGTATATGATTTAACTTCTAGTACATAAAATATTTAAAAAAAGAATTGTTGACAATGTACAGCCTATACAAGATATACTTACACCTCGCACACCTTGTAAGGAACTGAAAATAACTGCTGAATGATAGTCTTGACGTATATTTCTTCACGACAGCGTAATTCCAAGTTAATTGCATAGCGATTTGAGTAAGTATAAGAGATGTTAATAATATAGTGGTTGAATAGCTTATACATTATCGCCAACATTTATAGACAGTTATAATGGCATGACAACAATTTTTTCGGAGGAAAACGCGAGTTATAATAGCTTTATAATCCATTATAACTGTCTATAAATTTGACGGTACGTGTTACTGCATATGTAGTGATGTATATTAAAAAAAATAACCCGAAATTCAGAGAATTTGACAATGGTATTTTAAGTATTAAGTGCTCTATAATGCTATTGTGAATTTCTACATATTTTGGTGTAAGTATAAACATAATATGTGTTTTAAACATGGTTATGCTGAGCTGATCATGTAAAGCGGTTAGAGATGCGCCTATATCTTGTAAAATGGATTTAAAAACACATCAGAGATTTATGTTCCAAGAACAAAGTTTTGACTAACGACTCTGAACTGAACGACGAATGAACTCCCAATTAAATAAAAATGGGCTTGTTTGAAGAATTGTTAAGAAAGGAACGGACAAATGCAAAGTGTGCATGACACAAATGGATAGATATGGCATATGCATGGCGTGCCCCATTATATAGGAGGGCCTAGTACAAATCCATGCAAAATCATGTCAAACATAATGTACAACTAAAGTAATACAAGTATGTTACTTATATAGTTACATTGTGTTAATTTTCTACTTTCTCATATTTCTTTGAAAATATTTTTAAGAAACCACTTTTTGGCATCACCCGCTTGTCTATTTTGCCAGTGGCAATTTAAAAAAAAACTAGTTTAATTACCTCTTTTCATGAAAGTTCAATCAAAATTTACTTGTGTCATATTTAATCTTCACATTACGATGGCGATTGATATAGGTATAAAAACTGAAAAATTACTAAAAATGATGATGAGAATAATTTTCAGTTATGCTTGTGACAATAAAAAAACGGCGGCGTAATATAAATATATATATTGATTTCTTATATTAACGCGAATACTACACATTGAAATAAAACTAATTTTTAGGATATCATCGCGTTTATATTCCTCCGGTTACCATGGTTGCTGTAAAGCAGCCGAAACGTCGGGAACGTAAAATCAAAATATAAACGCGATTAAATCCTAAAAATTTGTTTTATTTCAATTAATATATATATACATTATACTTATGCGCATGTAATAATGTAGTGTAAGTATTTTTTTTTTCTTTTTATTACATTAAGGTAAGGTTACCCAACTTACCCCGTGCGATAGTTCAAGGCTCTAAGCGGTGGTCTGGCTCCGTCGTTGCTGGCGTACTGTAATGCATACACACAGACACGTGACACGGCTTTCATACACACAACACATTATTTATATTATCACTGACGTTCGCTATAAAATTTTATACAAATTAGCATGAAAGTTATTATAACGTCAATTCGATTTTATAACCCAAAAAGGGAAAATAATTTATATATATATTTTTAAAACATCACTGTTATTAAAAAGAAAGCTATTCCTTTTTTAAAAAACTTTTTTTTTTAAACATTACTGGGCATTAAAAAGGAAGCTTTTTTTAAACTTAAGTTGCATTTTTATGCGAAAACCTATAAGTATTTATTTACAATAAATAAATAATTAGAGGAACGCAAAGCCACCAACTATAGTGGCAAATATAATCCGCTGTGAAGCTTATAAGTAACACTACAACTATTTCCTTTGACAAAATATTAAACTAATTTTGAAAGGGCCATGTAATATACTTTTAATTTATATAGCGAACATCAGTAATAAGATATGTACAATTGGGAAAATATCTTAACAAGGGACAAAAATAAACGAGAAATTAAACATTGTAGGAAATAAAGTCCATGCTTCAAATATCATTATTGTTTTTTTTTATCATTTAGTATCAGAACATCATTCAGCATTCATCTGTTAGGTTTCACACGCATGCGTATAATAGTTTAGGTTAAGAAAAAAAATATTGATCTCGTTATCTATGGATTAAAGTTAATAAATGCTAACAAAGATTATTCTCCAAATTTATAGAATTTTAAACCAATATACAATGGCTTCACAAAGCATTTTTCAGAAGAAAACTGTTTTGTGATGCCGTTGTATATGGATGGAAACTTGAAATAAATTTGGGGAAGACTATCCCTAAATCAGTATTGGGACCCCACCTCTTCGAAGGCTCACTAAGCGATATTCTTGATTAGCTGAAGCCTTATATGCTGCAAATAGTCGTTATTACACGAAAAAATAACACGGCAATTATTCTTGATCGACCATAGAGCATTCCCACCAAAAACAATTTATGTTTACCGATTTTATGCGGCCCATTCTATATATTATCGTTTTCTACGTTCCCCTCTCCGCAAAAAAATTAATTGATAACTGTTATTAAATTTATATTTTAGAAAACACATTAAATAATATAAAGTAAGTATATTAATTTACTTAGAAATGTTTTATTTTTAAGTGATAGAATGCTTGATTAAAAATTAACTCGATAGACAAAATTATTTTAGAAGAAAGTTTCAAGAGTAAAAACATGTTAAAGATTACTGAAATATGCCACTGTGTTATCTTTCAGTATCAGTGTCATATTTAACTACAAAATACATTTTTAATAATAGTGCGGTTTTATAGAGATCTATAATTTATGGCCATAAATAATTATATCAACTTTTTCTGTGACTTGGTACCATGGTTATAAAAGAGAAATGAGTAAAAATAATGTGGGTTTTTTTCATATTATCCAAAAAAATATAACCACTTTTGTTATATGTTGGTTGACTATGTTATTCAGTAAAACAATAAGGTCTGAAACCCACAGTTATATACTAATTGGCCAAAAATATTCCCTATATATACACAATTAAAAAACAATCTCCAACTCCATTCAATTATTGCCAAATATAAAAAGACTTTTCAAGAGTCTCATAAAAATAAATAACGATAAAACTGCACATTGGTGTGTGTGAGTGGCAACTCAAACCGACGCTAATAATATTGTAAATAAGCTGAAACAAAAGCGTTGTGTTTGTTATATGGCCGTGCTAACATCTTGTACCCACTGCTGGGGGCCTAACCTCGACAAACCTATTGGCGGCGCGCGCCCTTTTGCAGATTAAAGAATCTGAACTGTAGCCGCAGCGTTAGATCTTTCCGTACTGTAATGGAACAACATACACGTTCTCAACTACTGGCAACACACGGACGGGGGGTTGTTTCATGTGTTTATATAATGTGGATTTGAACAATTTATGATTTGTGTAGATTAATTCATGATACCTGATTTATATCGACAAGTATAAGTTGAAGAAACATTCTTGAACATATAATTAGGTAATAACATTAATTATATTTCAAAACAAAGTACTCAATATTTTTATTTTACCGATTTTATAAAAAAAAATCAAAGCATATTAAAAATGCCTAGAAAAAATGTGGCATTTCAGTAGATGTCCTAAAACAATAATAATCTCGCATTGAAAATAAGATTTATTTCTTCGGGTAAATAGAATCCAGTACGTTGTCTTACTAAATCCGATAGCCCTAAGACTGATACTCCATACAATTCTGAGTTCAAAGTAATAATATCGAGTACCATCCGTTTTGTACACTGATCATCTCACAAATATATACCTACACTGTTTATATTGACACTGTTCAAATTCACAATATACATGTGTGTGTATAAACCTTGTTACACATATACACTTTATGGGGGCACGCGTGAGTGTGTGAGTTGCATTTTATACGCGATTACTCACGAGTGCGGATTTGGGTTTATATCTGGTGGCTGGGCCATAACGAATCTCTCCACTTGTTGTCCGGTCGGCAGGTTGATTTTATCTGTAACTTCTGATCCATCTTCCAAATTAACCGGTATAACTTTTTCACCATTCAGAGGGTTTTCGGTGGTTACCGGTTTTTCATTTGCCATCGTTACCGGTTTTTCTCCGTCAGCGGCTACCGGTTTTTCTGATTCAGAATTTACATGTTTTTCGACATTTGTATTCATCGGTAGTTCTTTGGCTGGTATCGTCAGCGATGTCTCTACGGACTCGGTAACTACCGGTTTTGGCTCCTCTTTAGTTGGTGTGACAGCTTCAGCGCTGGGCGGAGTCAAGTTGAAGAAGCTATTGTCGACGCCGACGGCGGGCGGTCGGCCGCGCGGCAATCGCAAGCGGAGCGATGCGCTTGCTCGCTTTAGCACCCGGCAATCTGATTACGATAATCGATTTCATTTATCGATACTGCTTGTGTCTAATGTCCAATTATAATCGGCAAGTAAAGCAAGAATAATTATATTTATTTTTCGAGATTACGTTAGTAATTTCGGTTTCAACTATCGAATATGGACTTGATAAATTTATTGATGAAAAGTATAACAGATTCTGTAATATCTATGATTTCTTATAATTTAAACACAAGTAGTATTCGTAATGTATCTCCCATTATGAAGCGATTGTTCCGTCTCGATGGTTTTTCAATCGCGTTTACAATCCAGCCGCTTCAAGCAACTCGTAGCTTCTTTCATTTCAGCGCAGTGATCTCTGAAGCGCTTTATACACAAGCGTCGTGTGTCATTATATATTTACAGTATCTTCGTGTTGAATCGTTGAACCTTGACTGTTAATACAAGCTTAGGATGGTCTATAATCGCATGATGCGTTATATGTGCATATGTGGACAGTGTTTGTGTTAGCGTGTCGTGGTGTGCTGAATAAATTGTAATGTTAATGTACATTTTTTATTACAAATACGTCATGGCCATCAATATTTACTGAAACCATTATATTAATCAAATAATGCTAGATCATCAAGTCCTGAAGGGTTTTAATAAGTAAACCTATATGCAGTTAAGTTACTGGGGATATTGAATCAATCTTTAAGATGAGAACTCGAATCGATACCGTTTTCGATTCGTAAATCGATTCCTTAGCCATTCAGAAAAGTCAGTCGTTTGATAATTTTGTTTGGAGATGAGCATACGATAGCAGAGCATACGATATACGTACGATAATGTCTCTTCGGCCCGACCCCCAATTCACAACCTTACGGTAAGTCTTGTGTCGACCGATCCGATTATTAATTGAAGCTTGCATTATAAATGTACTATGAAAACTTTACGAGTGGTCGAATCGAACCATTCGGTTGCGTAGTCGTATCGAATCCTCGATTCGGTCATGTAGAATGGCTCTCGCAGATCGTCATCGAAACGAGAAAACTTCTAATCGAATCGATTCGGATACTTTTTGATATTGGTATCAACTAAAGACATGACAAGATTATGTCACGCAACCAGCAATACGCGTACCGCGAATTGAAAATATTTCGATAAACATACGATTTTAAACTTAATCGCTCGACATATAAGGTTTAAAATTGACCTGGTGATCTTGATGCAAAATGCTTTATTTCATTTTTATTACATTATTTACTCAGTACACCATAACAATGTGCGTGGGAGTTGAATCAGGTGAATAAACTGTTATATATTACAATAATGTGTGTGCGTGGCGGCGACTGGCCGCGCGGCGGGCGGCGCCATCTGTACCCAGACCAGAGCCTTAAGGTGGAAGCTCAGGTCAGGGCGCGAAATTCAAAATGTCAATGGTTTTTATTTTTTTACGAAAAATTTGGACATCTTTACGATGTAATTTAGTGTTTTGCGATATTAGCATTCTGCAGTGGATGTCTCGATGTATTAAGTTTGCTTAAAAAAATACCTAAAGCAATACAACACCATAAAGTTAGTAAAAACGGTTTTTACTCACTTTATCGTGTTGTATCGCTTTGCAGAATGCAGAATGCTAATATCGCAAAACACTAAATTACATCGTAAAGATGTCCAAATTTTTCGTAAAAAAATAAAAACCATCGACATTTTGAATTTCGCGCCCTGACCTGAGCTTCCACCTTAATAGCCGACACTAGACTGGCCGCACAGCTTCGCGAGCCTGCCTCGGGAGACGAGGCGAATGCTAGATCACAACGCGTTTGCCAGCCGGGCTTGCGAATCTACGCGGTCGGTCTGAATGCGGTCGACGACGATATGACGTGTTCAGATATATTACAAGAAACCTACATATATATGTAAACAAATTTTTTAGGTACATTATGTGACAATCTTTAATAATTAAAATAATAATAATAACTAGGACTCTGTTCCCGATGCCGGTGGTGAACTGATTTTTTATATTTTTAAATGTATTTGTTTATACTTCTTTATTTAAAAATGTGATCTACTTGAACAAGTAATATAAATGAAATAATTATATCGCCAGACGAATACACCTAATATACGGTCCCACACTAAACAAAGCTTTTATTATGGATACCGTACAATGGACTGGGGACGATCCCAGTATATAATTAATTAAATGTCAACAATCTATCTGAACACGTCTCCTAAACATAACTCCATTGATATATGGTTACAATTTAATGCATTCACAAAATATCTAGACTGTAAATATGCTACACGAGAGCTTGCATAGCATATAGAACTTTACATATCAGAGTTACGTGCGATATTCGAATGCATGTTTCTGTTGCCAATGTACTTCATTGAATCGTGAAACGACTATGACGGTGTACTCGTGTGTTAGGATGGTACTGACGTTCGTGTTTTAGTTCATGTAATATATGCAAATTTAGATCATAAACATTTTTAGATAAAGTCGAGATTACAATAGTCTTTGTAATGACATCAAATCGCAACGAGTTTTCAAACACGTTGGTCGATTTGTTGGGTATATACAAAGAAAATGGTCGATCTAAATATATTCGCGATCTGTTTGCAATGAGTCATAATGACCATTGATAAAGATACCTGTAATAAATTGATTAAATTTCATCTTACACACATCTTCAGTTCAATGTAATTCTCAGATATCTTATTGATTATAAGACCTACTGCTATTTCAAATACATTTTAACATCTAAACTGGAATATAGTTTAAAATAAATTCAGTGTAAATAATGATCTTACTATTCATAATAATTGAATAATCTGGATTGTTTCTGAGACAAGTATTATTGGTTAATTAAATCAAAGGTACGACAAAGCTTGACCCACGATTTTGACCTTTATTGTACTTACAAATAGTATACTCTTCGCTTCTTTATACTAGTAGTCTGCCGACACTTGTTCATCTATCCACAAACCATATCAAGTATAATTTTTTTATATCAAAATTATTATTATAATAAGATCTAATTTACACCGGTCGTCTTCTCGAGAATATTGCATAATCATATATTTTCCTAGGATAATAAATCTAAGGTGTACCCACAAAAGTGGTAACATACTGTAACTTTACTATTTTACAAAGTAGATTGGTCAGTTTATTTTTGGAATTCGATTGTTATGAATCAAATTTAAAAATATATATATATGTATATGAGAAATTTAAAAATAACCCACCAAATTCACAGACGTCTTATAACTTTATCAAACGTCATATAGTGCACAAAGCACAGTGCACAAAGCAAAACTCATGTGCGCAGTACCATATGAAGTATAATTAAGTTAGAAAACGTCTATAAATTCGGGCATTATTTTTATATCCCAGTCATATTATAAATGTGAAAGTTTGAATGTTTTTTTGTTACTCAATCACGCCAGAACGGCTGAACGGATCGGGATGAAATTTGCCAGGAAGATAGATTATAGTCTGGAATAGCACATAGGCTACTTTTTAACGCGGTAAAATGTATGGTTCCCGTGGGATAGATTTGTTTTTAATTTTTTATAGAGCAAATGATCGACATGATTTTTTGCATAGATAGTGGTAGTTTAGGGGTTAGAAAACGACATTGGCAAATTTTTATCCCGGAAATGCACGATTCCTATAGTACAGACATGTTTTTTAATCGCGGGTAACACCGCGGGGCGCAGCTAGTTTCTAATATACATTTATTTAAATTCGATCCATCAATATTGTATAATATTTTTGTCACACCCTATACCTGATCATACATACAATATATGTTAAAATAAATATGAGATACAAGATATATGACGATGCAATATCCATCAGAGTAGAGTAGTATATAGTTTGGTGTGTGCGGTGTCTCACTTCGGTCGATGTTCCGCTGCAGGTGGCTGGCGACGCGGTGCCGCGCGTCGCTGTACTCCAGGTGCAGGCCGAGCCGCAGCAGCCGCGGGTTCTGCTCCACCAGCGACGTGATCTCCATCTCGATCTTGTTGCCCAGCACTTGCGACCGCTGCACATAATAATTTAACCACATGAATCGATTTCATTCAACGCAGACGCAATCGTGATTAGTTTTTTTTTTTATTTGTATTTATCACATTATAGGCAAGTATTCAGATTGGTAATTCGAACCTTTGAGCTTGCGCATCTTTAGCGCTTTTGTGATGTAAAAAATATTATTTAAAAAAAAATCACTCTGCTGTATATTCGGGCTCTTAGCGTACAGGCAAATCGAAACGGGAAAACTAGTGTTAAAATGTTCGTGTAGCGTCAAATTAAAACGCACCGCAACGGAAATAGTCGAAAATGTATGGGACGTCGTTTGGGGATGTAGTTGAGAAAAAAATAATCATCGCACTATGACCATCGCTGTTCGATAAATGGCCGAAGGTACGATTCAGCATATTGTTAAAAAAATTAACAGTCACCGCGCTATTCTACAGGCGGTCGAAGTTTGGCCGGAAATGGTCAAAAATGTATGGGGACATCGTTTCTAGATGTCGTTAAAAAAGAGAACGATCATCGTGTTGTGACCATTGAGGGTCGTATGATGACCGAAGATACAGACCTGGTTGGAGGCGCGGAACAGAACCAGCCGGCGAGGCTGATGCAGCTGGTGTACTGCGGCTGGTATGCAGTGTACGGACCTGGTTGGAGGCGCGGAACTCCTCGACGCTGGCGGTGGGCAGCAGCGCGCGCAGCAGCGCCAGCAGGCCGGCGGGGCTGATGAAGTTGGTCTCGACGCTGACGACCCGCAGCGCGGTGTTGGCCTGCAGCGCGTCCGCCAGCGCGCCCGCCGTGCGGTCCGTCAGCCCCACGTTCACCAGCGACAGCACCTCCAGGTGAGTGTTGCTCTTCAGGCCGGCGAATAGCTTCTCGAATTTCTCGTCGCTTATGTTCTGGAACATGTCCAATATTCAAGTTGTAACAACGTAATGGAGGCGAGGAGAGTGCAACGGCGTGGCGGTGAGACGGCGGGGTTCATACATGCGTTACACCATAGCACAGATTAACTAATAGTTCTTGCCGACAGATAGGTAATTCTGAAAAACAGTTATATAAATAGCGACTCTACTAGAGCGCAATAAAGTGCACCGCAGCTCGCGCACCGCCTCATTTTATGGGATTGCGACGTAACTATGCGCTTCTCTTTTTATCCCGTACTCTATCTCTTGCGAGCGCAAAAAAGGGGTTAAAACATATATACATCTCAATTTTTTGTTGATGGGTTGTGTCGTACGGTGTGACGACACAACCTATCAACAAAAAATCCAGAACGTTTTTGATGACTTGACTGAACCAAAAAAAACATTATTTAATTTTATGATTTTAAAGAAAATAATCCATATTTATGCAGAAAAATAAAGACTAACCGTTATAAAAAGCTATCTGTTAGGATGGCCACAATTTAAACCTTATTTTTCATACAGTCAAACACCCTATCAAAACATTATAAGGGAACATCTGTCTCTATTTATATTCTAAGGAATATAATATACATACCTTAATATTATTCCAATTGAGATCTGTCATATTCTGGTCATTCTCTTGTACCCTTTTGATTGTTTCGTCGGGATCTGTGTCGTTGGGGGGGTCCATGGGGTACACCTGTAATGCACATACCACATCTACATATCATCTCCATATTAACATCATTAACTGTTGGAAAATATGCTTAGAGATTAAAACTATAGCATTACAGCGGGACCATCCTGCACTACATCTCCCAGCTTGTGGTGGCCATTTGCTCCAACGGCCACCAGTTATTCGAACTGTTCCCTGCCCACTGTCACTCATACTTTTTTTTTTATTACATTATAGGCAAGTATTTGTTTTGATCTCACCTGATGGTAAGTGACGTTGACATCTAGGATGGAGCATACTTGCCTAGAAGGAAACTGTTCACTCTCGACTTGAAAACACCCAGATTGAAGTCAACGGGGAACAAAGACGGCAGTTCTCACGATGAAAGTAAAAGCAAAACGCTTAGTACGTACCGATGGAATGTCAACAGTGTACGGATGACACTTGTCCGTGCGTTTTGTCGGCCGACGATAGAATGGAGATGGGGGAATTAATTAACTTTGAATATCGTGTCAGATCTTTTAGTTTCCATTGTTGGAGTATGTAATCCACATCCCAATAGCAAAAAGGTTTTAATATCAAAGAGAAGAAAGTTGCACCCGGCAACTTTCTTGACACCTGTTTTTGACGTAGTATTTTTACACTCCTTATATTCTTACATCTAAATATATCTCATTCACTACCATCAATGTTCTCCTTTGCCCATACTCCATCATACTTAACTCATCTCCAAAACTCACTAAAATTCGTGAAATTTACACACAATTTATCTTGCCTGACTAATTCGCTTAACCTACATGAGCTAGGAAGCCAGAGGTGGGCGAATGCCCTTAGTCCCATCGCGGCTGCACCCATGGTACTGTACCTTGGATTTGGTGGCCTTCGTGATGCCGTCCCAGCCGAGGCCGACGGGCTGGCCCTTGTTGAGCAGCGACGCGTGGTACTGGTCCTGGTTCATCATGGAGTGGAATCCGAGGATAGCTGTCGACAAACATAATCATTGTAGCCAAATCTAATAATATCCTCATTCATTTCTTATACTTTATTTATGCGAATACAACACTTTTATATAAAACTTATTTTACAGTACTCCTGGGCCCCAAGTCTGCTAACACAATCGATTCATAATCGAACAGCAACCGCATAGTAACGCTAAGAAGTCTAAAGGTACCGTGCAATGGACTCGGGGCGATCACAATATATAATAACTTATATAGATATAAAACATATGGATAGACTTTGGACTTTGACTTTAAATGATATTTGGTCGGTAATGTGATCTTCATAACTAAGCAATGGTCCACCGAAAATATTATACATTATTATTTGCACACCTTATATACGGCAGTACCCGTCAGCATTTATAAATAGATCGACCAACAAAACGGACTGCACACTCGTATCTAATAATCACACAATAAATTATCAACATCTGAATTTGATGTCACAAAATGTTTTATAGATTTCATTGGAGGGTATAAAGAACACATTTTTTTTCTGTGTCGCATACCTAGCACAGATGCAGCGGACCGCGGACGAGACTGGCTGGCCGCCAACACGTCTTAATCCTCTGACCTGTACTACTACTGGACTGGAGATACGTCGTCGTTTTAAGCCTATTTGATTTTCGCCATTTTGTCGGTGATAGTACTGATAGCAGTGATAGCAGGTAGTCAGTGTCCACGTCAGTAAATATTCCATAAAATTGAATACTTTATATCGTAACAATCTATACTAATATTATAAATGTGAAAGTTTGGATGGATGGATGGATGTTTGTTACTCTTTCACGCCCGCACAGCTGAAAGGATCTGGATGAAATTTGGCACAGAGATAGATTATAGTCTGGAATAGCACATAGGCTACTTTTTATCCCGGTAAAATGTATGGTTCCCGTGGGATATATGTTTTAATTTTTCATACTTTTTATCGCGGGTAACACCGCCGGGCGCAGCTAGTAATATATATGTTGAACTTTTTTATAAAAATGTAGTGATTTTTTACTGAAATATACGAGCTCCAAAAATGCGACGAACAGTTGCCGTAAGTTTCAAATTAAGTTCCAGTGACGCTACAAACAAATCGGCACAAAAAATAATTGCCATTTTGTGATGTAAATCAAGTCTAGTATTAGTACAGGTCATTGTCATAATTCCAACTTTTGCGCGTCTACTCTAATAATTCCCGTCGCATGCGAATAAATTTGTGATTGTAGGTAATAAGAAATGGCACGTCTTTGTGTCAACTTACTGTGTCAGTTGAAGTTTGTTGTTGTACAAATGGGATCATAATATTTGGATCACGCTAAACTAGGTTTGTGGATCGATGGTGAGTGCCAGATATATGTGCAAGCGCATATTCACATACACACAAGTCAGAGCAGTGGGAGTGAGTGGCGGGTTATGTCCAAATAAACAAAAACAATAATGCCAGACCAGGGCCCAATTAAAGAAAATATTTGTCGATGATTAATTAAAATTTTTGACTTCTTTCTATGGTCAAAATTGCTTCGATAGCTCGCCCCTCTGGGATTTCTAAATTTCAAAGTCAAAGTCAAATAATTCATTTCGTATAGCCCTACGGGGGCACTTACAAATTGTCATTAAATTTTTTCCTTAACTCTACAACCGGATCGGAACGCGACCTCAACTGAGAAGATCCATCAAGAAACTCGGCGGGCTTGTCTTTTTTTTTTCATGTGCGAGTCTCATTTTCAACCCTGATTATCACACGCTAAAGTGTGAAAAATGGTGAAGACATCGTGGGTAAACCTGTTTATCTGAGACAGACGAAGTCCTCGAAAGATCTAATTACGAGACCCACGCACTAGGCCAGTGTGGTGGACTAGATATAGCATATATTCCACGCTCATTGAGGGGAGGACAGTGCCCAGAAGGGGGGGGGGGATATTAATAAGGGCTAGTAAATAAAGGGATCGCGTGACGTACCGGCGAGGTCAATGATTTCCTCCTGCGAGGCGCCGCCGAGCGCCTGCTCGTATTCGTCGCCGAGGTCGATGCTGATCTGCTCATCCGCCTCGCGGACCTTCTCCGGCGGCGGCGGCGGGATCCACTGCGCACAACACACAAGTCAACAACCATCATATCGCAAGACACGCCAACTGTTACCGTACAACGGACCGAACCCAGCATATAATATATTTTATATAGATACTAGATTACCCCGCGACTTCGTCAACATTGTATTTAAAAAAGTTTTTCTAAAATAATAGTAGCCTAAGTTAGTCCTTGTTACATCAGCCATCTGCCAGTGAAAGTCCCGTCAAAATCGGTGCAACCATTTCAGAGATTAGCCGAAACAAACAGGCTGACAGACAGACAAAAATGTTAAAATGTTGTTTTGGTATATGTACCGCGTATACATCCAAATGCACTTAGTAAAAAGCGTTTATTTTAATATTACAAAAAGACACTCCAAATTTATTTATTTGTATAGATGTATACATTAAACATCCATGACTCGGGGACAGACATTGGTGGTCATAGCACAAAGTTTTTCCCTACCAGGGTTCGAATATAAATAAAACGATTTCAAAAATGGAGGTTACCAATACGAGCAATATTAACGAATAAGTATGACCTATTAATTTTGAACTGATTTTATTAATTACTTTTTTAACCCCAGACTCATTGGTGTTTTCTAAAGGAACAATGTTAAAGAAAATGTGGTCATTTATATGAAAGATTGGCGAGGTTCATTACTTTTAATTCAAGGTAAGAGAGCTGGTTGCTTTATATTAACGGTTGGCGAGGCTACTAGTGGTTTATGAGCTAGACCAGCCTTTCTCAAAGTGGGCCACGCCACCTTGTGGGCGCTGCAAGCCTAAAGGGGCAGTAAAAGACCCAGAAAAAAATGGGGGTGTTTTGGAGAGGCTTACAATAATTAATATAATTTGAAGTTATAGTGATTTTTAAGTAGGTGACAAAATGGGGTCGCTAAAAAATAATTCCTTCTCAAAGTGGACAGTAGACAAGCTAAGTTTGGGAGCCCCTGACCTAGCCCTAGCCACTAATGTATTATTGATCAATTGATAGAACTAGGCGAAACTTGGCGGAAATCCATTGTTAACCTATGGGGAAAGAGGACCCAGACACTAAGCGAATCTATAAAAGTATTCAATTGAATACTTTTATAGATTCGCTTAGTGTCGCGGAGAATTGCATTTTATTTGAGGTCCCGTCACTCGTGATAGATAGTTTCTCGATTAACATCTTAGAGGAGTTCGGGTGTTGTTGGCTTCTTTTATTATCGATCAAACTTGTTTGGTTTATAATCGAAGAAGTTGACAAGCCGAGGGTCAGTGGTGGGTCCTCTTTCCCCATAGGTTATTATTGATCACATACCTTCTTCCCGCGCACCACCCCAGCAACGAAGGGCTTCACCTCGGGCCGGTCCGGCGTCTCGAGCGCCTGTTTGTTGATGTGTTCTATCAGCTTCTTGCGGTTGAGCGGCCCCGTCGGGTCCTTCTCGCACGCGTAATTGTTTCTTTGCGATGGCGGCAGAAAGTTGTCCTGGAAAAATGAAATACTTGTGTTAGATTTACATATATACATACATATACTCACGCCTGTATCCCATAGGGGTAGGCAGAGACCACTGAATGCCATATACTACGATTCTGGCATACCATCTTTGCTTCATCCACATTCATACATCTTTTGTGTTAGATTTAAGGTATCTATACATATAAATAAAATTGGAGTGTCTGTTTGTAATATTAAAATAACCGCTTTTTAGTGAGTGCATTTGGATTTATACACGGTACCTATACCAAAACAACATTTTTTACAATTTTTGTATGTCTGTCTGTCTGTCTGTCTGTTTGTTCCGGCTAATCTCGGAAATGGCTGGACCGATTTTGACGGGACTTTAACTGGCAGATAGCTGATGTAACAAGGAGTAACTTAGGCTACTTTTATTTTAGAAAAAAAAAATAGGATCTTACGAAAAAAAATTAAAACCAATGTTGCAGCGCAGCGCCTGATTAAGTTTGATAGCAACAACCTGCAATGCGTCCCGTGGGCTCAGAATGCGCGAGCCTGCTGTTGTCAACGGTTGTCTTTGTTAAATACCACGCTGACGAAGTCGCGGGCAACAGCTAGTTCTTAATATAAGCCTTTAGGCTGCATCTAAAAAACTAAGCTCTAGCCAGTGTAGCCAGAATCGGCTTGAATTTAAATATATAGTACAATTGTGTTCTATTCCATACATAATAAAGCACGATTTGGTTTGTGATTTTAACTAACAGGGTTGTCAGATATTTGGTATTTTATATATTTTTTATCATTCAGCTATCTGTTCTTTATTGTTTTTTGTCTGCAATAGGGAGTTATAAAACATTAGACATAAACTTTTTCCACTAAAATTTATAGAAGTTTATAGAAGCATTTTACAGGTGTGTGTGTGTGTGAGTGTGAGTGTTATATATAAACTATGTTATATCAAAATCCAAGTAGCTTTTTCTTAATTACTTATTAATGAACATGTAAATTGATAATTAATTAAAAACATTATTAACTTTGAAACCACTGATAACTCTGAAATAGGGTGTAGTTATTGAGTTGTACCGATAAGAGGCATGCTCGGCTGATAAGCTAAACAAAGATTATCTGTTATTAATGTAGCTACCAATATCAGAGCATATTTATAATATACTTATGGCTTTGTTGTAATAATATTAATAGCTACTTCGGAACAATATACAAGGTTACAATTGATTAAACATAATTTTATTGTTAGTAACTTAACTCAAGGATTAGTATTTGGAAAAACATATACTTATTATTTAATATTTAAAATGTTACTGAGAACTCTTATCTGAGACCTAAATAGTGGGAATACCAGTTATCCCACTGTGTGGGTCTTTCTTTATTTTTCTTATACAAAAATTATGACATCACCATGTCACATATTTCACCAGTTTCACATATAAGATCTACAAAAGAAAGATATTTCAAATCACTGCTTCAAGCATTTCTAGGCATTTAGCTAACTCTAAATCACCCTCCCCCCTAACTATCTCATGAGAGGAAAGAACAATTCTGACAACTAGTAAAAGCCTTAAACAAACAAACCTAATGTAAAAAAACAAAACTTAAAGATTGCATTACCAGTATTGCAAATTTCAGGCTTTAACAACTGGGACTATCGAACATAAAAAAAACAAATGTGTTGAATTGAGAACCTCCTGCTATTTTTCGATGGTTAAATAGTGTTGTCAATAACTTAATGCCCAATGACAAAATAGTTATGCCTTAATATATATATATATATATATATATATATATAAAACCTATAAAACAATTAAGTTATGACACAACTCTATTTGTGATCTTAAAAACAAACAGGAGTATTATGTAAGTAGTCACTTACATTGTTTAAAAAAAATATGAATTGCTAATAGGAAGTAACTATTGAAAGCTATGTGAAACAATTTACCACACGTGTCATAGTTATCAGCGCAATGAATGTTACTTTCAAAATCAGTTGACTATTGATTACATTATGAATAGGTAGGTACCTACTTGTAATTTCGTGTAATTTCAATAGTGACAAAAAACTATTACCTTCTACACAATGTATAAATAAATATGTTACACCTTGTAATCATTTCATTAATGATACCAAAATTATACTAGTCTTTTGAAAACATTATATTTTATGACTAGCTGTTGCCCGCGACTTCGTCCGCGTGGTATTTAACAAAGACTCAGCCGTTGGCAACAGCCTGCTCGCGTTCTGATCCCGCGGGACGCATTGCAGATTGTTGCTATCAAACTTTAATCAGGCGCAGCGCTGCAACATTGGTTTAATTTTTTTCGAGAGATCCAATTTTTTTTTCTAAAATAAAAGTAGCCTATGTTACTCCTTGTTACATCAGCTATCTGCCAGTGAAATTCCCGTCAAAATTGGTCCAGCCATTTCAGAGATTACCCGGAACAAACAGACAGACAGACAGACAGACAGACAGACAGACAGACAGACAGACAAAAATTGTAAAAAATGTTGTTTCGGTATAGGTAACGTGTATACATCCAAATGCACTTAGTAAAAAGCGGTTATTTTAATATTACAAACAGACACTCCAATTTTATTTATATGTATAGATGTATAGACTAGCTGTCCCGGCGAATATTGTACTGCCTCAAAATAAAATATATAAGAAAGTGCATTATCTTTATTATAATTTCTTAGGTGATTTATTTATATGTTTAATAGTTTTGTTATTCAGGGTGGAAAGATAGATAAATTGAAAGCATAGATATATAAAGCATACACTCTACCAGAAGGCATACTACACACATGATGCTTATCTTAAGGATAAAAATGCTTGGTTAGGTGCAGGGCTGGTTCCTAAGGAACATAAATGACCTTGTTCTAGCAGACTATTTAAATTTTGTGTTTCTCTCTTCTTTCCTTCCTATATGGGAACCATGTAGCCATTAAATTGTAATTATATACATAGAGTTAGTAAATTTTAAACCCGCTACTCAAGTATGCCTAGCCATTCCTACAAAGTTACTCAATCAAAAAAAAACAACTATGGAGTTTCTTGTCCGTTCTGCTCCATAGGAACAGCATTCTGTAGCTTAGCATTTTGCTATATTTTATCTGATTATATCAAAGAAACACAAAATAAGGAATGGATTCTTTTGTTTAATTATTCACCCAGGTCTGGTGATCCTAGAAACCCTCAGTCTATCATATGGATGTAGCAAATATTTCTTTGCTTGGAACTACACAGTTAGTGTGTTTTAGGGCAATATTTATTTTAATTAGGTGTTTAAGTAAGTAATATTTTAATTGAGGAATTAATAAATTAGGTAGGTGTAAACAGTGAATCATGGTAATTTTTAATATCTCTAACTACAAGCCCTGTGAGTAACAACTATTTATAGAAACTGTTATGCAAGTACCTAGATATGCATTGTATTAAAAGGAAAAACTTTCCTTGTTGGTAGTATAGTTCAACTAAATTTGTCATCAAACTGCATTATTATCAAAAATCAATAACAAATTATTGTTTGGATATTAAATTGTCTACCAAATGTAAACAGGAACTACACTCAGGACATAGTTTCACAAATAGTTGGCATCAAGCCAAGGTTGGAGGATACCCATTCATAAATTCTGATGATAAAGATTTCCCGCTTTAGCATAGAAGTATTTTGAATGTTTTTTTTTTTCAAGGCAAATGCATTTTGATGAAATCCTCCAAGGTTATGTGAACTCTATGGATGTGGCAACCATAGAGAGGTTCTTTGTGTGAATGCCAGGTGAATTATCTGCCATTATTAGTGGCCTTCACAATCATTTGAGCTGGTTGGTGATCTGTGTAAATGTGGGTAGCGTTTATTATTATAACATACAATCTGCCTTCTATTCTGAAAAGGTCGCTACATTTTATGAGATCATGTTTTTAAGGTGATAGGGTTAATAATAGCATATCTTCAAGACTAATTTAATCAAAACAACAGTAAAGATATTTTCCATTGTAAAGCGTAGGTATGTTAAACATATTGAGAAGGTGAGAGGCTTTCTATATCAATCAGATACTCAGAATTGTATGGCTCCAGTAATGTCAGTATCGCATCATTCACTGTTATTTGTCGTGCTTATAGATTAACCCCCATATTTATAGACAGTTATAATGGATTATAAGGGCATTATAACAAACTTTTCAAAGGAAAAAATGCGTTATAATGGCTTTATAATCCATTACAACTTTCTATATATTTGAGGGTCAGAATATATGTTGATTTTGCTTTGCAAGCATAATCTAATTTTGTTTTACCAATATGTTCAAAATGTAGACAGGTCTTAGTCACGATTTCTAAAGATTTTGTCTTTGTACGTGCCAAAACAAACATTTTACTCACATCTGGATCAACCTCCTTGGCCAACATTGTGAGCTCCTCCTGCGACAGCTTGGCGAGCAGCTCGTCGACGTCCACCTCGTCGTAGGCGGACAGCTCCCGTCCGTACAGCTTCGCAGGAGTCGTCATCGTCGTGGTTTTCGTCGATGACGATTTCTAAAAACACCAAAACACACTTCACTTCATCAACTAGTTTTTATCAGCGTTTGAGGTTATTTTCCTAAACTTATGCATTTATTATCGATTACAGGTTATTTTATCGCCCGCGTTACATAAGAAACACAGTGAAACAATCTAAAATAAAGATAAAACATCAATATTTGTCAAGACACTTTCGGCGTTTACCACACCCACATAATAATATAAATCAACTCATTATACATTTTCACTGTTTAAACCAAATAAGCTACATTTTTAATTATTGCGTGAATATATAGTACATTTAAGTAATTTCTTACATTTAGAATTGATTTTTAATTTCCACAGTAATTTTTAACAACGATAAGTGCAACACACACGTCACACAAGCGCCCTCTTCGAATGACAACACTTGCACTGAACTAAAAACCTAAGTTAGAGCAGTGTGGAATAAGCAATTGGGTGCGATAACTCCCATATGTGTAAAAGAGAGAAATAAAAGTCAACAGCAACATTTGCAGTTGTGGTTGTGGTTTGCTGTAGCCGATTAGGGAAGGGATCGAAGAAAGGAAATAAAAAAGTATTACCGGTTTCTTATCAAGGCGGTAAACATTAAAATATTGAGACCAAAATACTGTTTCAATAATGGTTTCAAAGAAAGCTGAATAAAGAATGTTTGGTAAATCTAGGGATAACCTAAATAATAGTTACATATGAAGAAACAAATGAAATAGATAACTAGTTAATGTAAGTATGTAGTTACCTTCATAAGGTTTCAAGTGGTATTTACCTATTGAATATTGATTGTTGAAATACACTTGTCTTTGATTTTGAAGGTAAAATAGAAGTAGATATAATAGCTTTAATGGCATTTTAATGTGTTAATTTTCATTTTATCATACAACAAAATGATGCGTCTACGTCAGCCGGCTCCAGTATCACCGCTTAGCTATAATGGAACGATTACGTCATGTGATATAATTCCGCAGCAACGAGCCTATCCCACTGGTTGAACCCGCAACCTTTGTAATTACATTATTGCATAGAATGTTCCACTTTACTAGGTATATGGACGAGACATGCTTATTTTGGATTTGTAATAAAAGGACTACTTCCGAAGCTCATCAATCTAGGCTATGCGAAAGGTTTGGTACCCCAAGATACTGACTTCATCCTGTTCCACTCAAATTCAATCCTGAATTATTGCATTTTGAATACCTACCTAAAAACAACGCTTAAAATACAAATCTCACCCCCACGCTCCTCGTTCCTTAAGAAGCTAGAACCACATAGCTAATGGTAACGGCTACTTGTAAATTATATTTTAGACACGGTCTTTAAAAACACCTAGGTACCTTATGAAAACTCATAAGGTAGATCCTATTTTAAGGTTTATAATTCGAGGGTCTAAGACACGCAGACAGAAGACCGTTAATTGCGTTATTTAAAATACTTTCCGGAAAAAGCATACCTTTCCACGGGACGGGAAAAACTAAACCAGAGTCCACGGGGCAATTATAATATGATAAAATCCACAGAGCTATTATAACATGATAAAGTCCACGGGCTATTATAACACGATCAAGGTCGATAACAATTAATTTTGTATACATCTTCAATATGCTTACCTACCGTGGCTGTAGGTATCAGTCTATGCAAACACCCGTCTGTGTGAATTTGAATGTAAACAATATTCTGATTCATAGTTCGTCGTTTTAGTATTTTTCTTGCTTGCTGCGTTATTTTACAGGAGGTGAAACCATTTTCATAAATTTCAAGTTCAATGCACTGCCTTCTGTAGACCCCATATTCTATGTATTGGCGACTAGTCTTAGACGTTCGTTCAGTTTAATATTATTAAAGTTATTTGAATAAATTTGAACAAGTGATTTATTTTGATGAAATCGACGTTAGTGTTAAGGTCTGAACAGTCACGAGTAAAAATAGAAAGGACGTAGCTTTTGTTATTGAAACGTGCGTAGGCGCATGATTGAATCTTGTATAGACGTTTATTATTATATGTGCACGTACACGATTTCAACACGTGTGATTACTTATTTAGAACTCTATTAGTAGGTACGTTAAGGTCAATGAACAAAAAACCGTGGTATGCACAAGTAGGTTTAAGTAACTACATAAGTAATTAGCTCTATTATTGTCCCACACCTCGGTGCTCAACCCTCAACGCATGGGAGTTCATTCAGGTCAAAGTTATCACACTGCCTATGTTTACGCTACTACAAAAATACTTCAAATTGTATCTCTATTATCACCATAATTAGCACTATTTTGGCGAATACGCCAGGCTTTAATTGTACCATTTAGCAAGATTTTGATCTTAAACATTCACTAGCTTCTAAATTTCGAATACAATAGACCATTATCACAGGCTCAAAAAAATAAAGATAAGATACCATTCGAACGTACAACACCCTTTTCAAGCACAAAACACCTTACCAATCTGCCCTTAGTACCTATGAGTTTTAAAAGTATTACAATACTAAAACAGTGCCCAAATATTATCAATCACATATATCAAAGCTGCATGATTCTTTTAGCGGGTGCTACTGTGATATATATAGAAATATTAAATCATTAAAGTATTTGATACTGTCAAAACGAAGTCGTCTCTAGTTTGAACGCAACGCAATCGTTAAGGTTTGGTTATGTATATTTGCAGAATCCGCGAACTGCGTAAACATTTTGTTTGTGATATTTGGTCTAAATTAGTTTCTTAGTCCGTGGCTTTAATTCGTATACGTGAAGTGAACGCTAGTCGTGGGTTAATCAACACTTCGTACATACCTAACAATTAGCACTAGATACAAGCCCACTGTGCGCGATTTATGCAAGAGAAAGTTTGGCGGTACTAGTAGCGTTTTAAAATGCTTTTACGGCTCACTAAAAGGAAAGACGGTCTTGCACATGATTTGCACACCCATAGCCTATGCAGAGGTGCAAGGCAAGCCCATGTCACCGATGGTTCTTGGTTGCAAGGCTTGCAAGTAGTAGGGGGAGGAGGGATTTATATTGTATCGTACTGGTCTACCGTACCGTACCGTACTAGTCATCTTGTATGTCGAATTAACAGCGCCTCTAGTATACGGTATCTGAAACATTCAATTCATCTAGCTAATGAGGATTTTACAGATTTTAAACTAGCAACTTCAGAAAGCTTAAAAACAATAACACAGTCAACTTAAGTATTTTCACGTCTGAAGACTGTCAAGGGTCGTTATCTCAAACGAAATCTTCATGAAGACCTTAGTGATTGATAAGAATCGATAAACGTTTGTTCCTGTTGACCACACGACGTCGTTTGCTGGCGGAACGCCAGTCCGCTATAATTGGTGGTCGCCACACCAGAGACAGGCGGTATTCTTAGCTGCCCATTCGGCTACTGGCCTTCCTACCAATACAAATGTTTGCCCCATGAAAAAATAATAAAATTGTTGTTCGCACTTGACCTAGTGCGAACAAGGAATGTTATTCGGTAAACAAACTTTTTAGTAAATAAAAAAAAAGAAATCGAAATGCCAACTGACAAATTTTTACAGGAGGAAAAATAATAAATACCCATATAAACAAAAAAGTTTGTTTTAAGCGGTTTCAAGAAAGTGAGTATCTAATATTAACTTAAACTTTAATGACAATCGATAAAGCAACTTAAACTAAACATTTAGTTGAATAAAGTTTTTCATTCATTGAAATAGGTATTCAAACTGGTAAGATTGTTAAGAAGAAGAATAAAAATTAGGACGGTAAATATTATTTAAAAACTTTATTGCGTTATTTTCTCTATGATTTATTGTATTGGCCTTCATGTCTTTGCACGCACTGTGACAGTTTGAGAAAACTCATTGTATTAAATTATATCAATCAGTGAATTTCATAGTAGCAAAGTATGAATTAAATTGAAATGTCTTTGCCATACGGTCCACCACAAGCGGTGTCCCCTTTGATAAGGGGCCTGCGGTGGGCATTCTTTATAGCGGGTATATTCTACGCTCGCGGCAAGCAAAAATTGTATAATTCCATGGAAGCGTCATGGCGCGAGGAACAAGCTCGGAAGAAGATCATCCGTGACAAAGAAATGGCTATTTTGAAAAAGAAAATCGCGGCAGAAGAAAGAGAGAACGTGAGGCTCTTGGAAACGGGCAAATTGTTTGATCCTCCTTCGCCTTCTAGTCCTCCTGAGGCTTAGAAATGAGAGATTATGATTGAAAAGATGTTGTTTACCTATAATTTTAATAAATAATACATACATACATATACTTACGACTTTCTGCCTTTATAAGGCACACAATTTTTTTTACACACTACGATCATAACATACCACTTACGCTTCGTCTACATGCTTCCATTTTTTTTTTTTCATACACGTCAATTTAGGGTCCTGGACCCCAACCTTCCAAAAATGTTAGCCATCTAAGATACTTCTTATTCGGTGGATATTAAATACCCTTCGGAAGTAGGTAATAAACGATATTTGTATACAAAGATAAGGTGTTCCCATCACCATGCACCATACTAAACCAACAGAAGGTTTAGTACTTAGTAGGTAATAAACGATGTCTAAATACAAAATTAATTTAAATAACCTAATAACCATGCCTTTAACTAAGACGAGGATTATCAATCATCGACCACTCGGCTCTCGTAAGAACTTTCATTCATCGAAAGCGCGAAAGTCGTGAACAGCTATTAAACAGACTCGCACCATTGTTACACGTGTTAATTTACTTATATTGACATTCACATGAGAGTGCGACACTTTCTACGTTTGTCTGCTAGCCTGGTAGACAACAGCGTGTGAGTAGGTAAATATAAGAAAACTGTGAACACTGCGCTGCGTGACATGTTTACAAACACTTTGTTCACTTTTATTCTCGTTTTAACTTTCCTCAAACAATGTTTTACAAAAGTCTATGAATGGCTTTACACTGTACCTTTATCCCCGAATTTACAGACGTTCTATAACTTGCACGTTTTATAAGGAAATGATACGTTGCTGCAAGTTACCTATTATATTTATTACATCGTTATCGACTTGAAACATCAATCTGTCGGATACCGAATTAGTCATAGCGTGTAATAACGTAAGCTAAGTATGTCAACAGGTTAGTGCTGGGACACGCGAATAAGTTTTATTTACCGGTTCTTGGTCGTTCAACTGAATTGATACGGACACATGGTGGCGAAAGCTGATGTTTTATTGCTACCTATCATTCGAATCGTTGGGTTGGAGCATATTATGGCGATTTTTCCGGTCTTAACGCTTCTGTTGGTTTCATAGTTACACAACTATAGCAAAAGTATCATGTATAGCTATCAACTTCGCTCTAATAGTTTACGTACGACACGATACAAGATTCATAAAGATGGAGCGTCCTGTCATCTGTCATAAGAAAAGACAATTGGTGAGTACCTAAACAGTGATTGCAAAGTTGGGGAAACGCTTGCGTATCTAAGTGCGAATATTCAACCGTGATTGTCGTGAAAGAAGTCAAAGTTCTCAAAAGACATATGAAGTCCGCTAATCGGCACTGGGCCAGCACGGTGGACTATCGCATGAATCCTCCATGCACTAAATGGAGGCTCGTTTCTACTAATATTATGCCAAAGAAAAAAAAGGATATTTATGCAATAGAAAATGGCATCTAATAACATGCATGAAACGTGCACTTATATGGAAAGAGCCCACGGCTTATAGGTAATGTGTGCATATACCGTGGTATTAACGGTGGGTACCTAGTACTGTGGTTATGGTAAAACGGCCCACATATCTACTTGATTTTGCTAATGATTAGAAACTGTCATTCTAGCGACTTCATTACGGTTGGTGGAAATGAGTCGCAAGTAAATGTACTTAACCTTGTAAAATAAATATACTGAGGTTAGACTTACAATAATACACCACAGGATTGAATCAATATAAAATGTAATTAGATAAGTAATTGAATAAGTTTTAGTTTACAAGCCACCACTTTTCTCCTATTTCAATTCCCGCCTCTTTTTGACCACAGACTCCGAACTCCCGATGCGCTGATGTGCTGTTTCAATTTTTTTTCCAATGACTGTATTAATTACACTTGGATTATTCAAGTCTTGAGTGAGAAGGTATGTTCAAGGCAAGCGTGCTGCAGCGTCGACCGCATGGTCGCTCAACACCAGTTGAGACATTGGTCAAACGCAAACCTATAACTAAAAAAAAGGTACCAACGCATCCCAGGGCCCAAGTCTGCTAAGTAACACAATCGATTCATAATCGAACAGCAACCACATAGTAACTGTCACTTTTTACAGATCTCCCATACAACATCTGTCAAAAGTGACAGTTTATTATCAAGATTTTATTGTATTTTTTATCTGTCTTAGAAATCGAAAGGATTCCCATGGGACAGCAAAAAAAAAAACTGTAAGTATCTTGAAATAGGCCAATTTAACTAAAAACTTGGCAAGCAGACGTACCGGGTCAATGTATACGATCCATTTTTAAACCAGGAAATGGTTCTCCGCGAGATAGTCAAAAACTAACATCCACGCGAACGGAGTCGCAGGGATAGCTAGTAAGTATACAGCGTTATTCTGAAACGGTGAGCACACTTAGCCTTGAAACCTTTAGCACATTTTATAATATACTCGGAATTTCGATGTCAATGAAAAAAATAAATCGCATAAAATTAATATTAACTTTTTTTGAAAAATGAATCCGATTTTTTTAATCGACATATCCGAATTCTGACTCCCACATCATGGTTGGTTACAAAATATGTGCTCATAAAACGCAGGTTCCCAGCTAAGTATTATGCTGTCCTTTATTAATCAGCCTGCTACTATAAATAATGTATCACAAGCTTTACCTAACATCGGTCACGCTTAGATGGTTTTATTGCGAAGGCGTTCCTGAAAAACTAAACATAATAGCTGTTATACGAAATCATGAGGAAATCATGTCGCTTGTTTATACAACTTGTTACCTATTTGTAATCGATATTGCGTTGTACTCGTAGGTACCTATATTCTATCTTTAGTGTAAGTATTTACACAAGTGGTAACCGTGAAAATAAAATAAAACAACCATCTCGGTAAGTAAGTAATATCAAAACTGAGCATTATATGATTTATCCATAGAATTATCAGCTTTACTGCAATGGAGTTTCCAACACTAATAGTAGGTAGGTAACTAAACGTAAATGAAAAAAAATGAATGGACGTTAAATACCTATAGGTTTTTTTATTAGGTAGTAAAATCAAAGAGTAAACATTTTTTTTTGTTTGTAATGTTGACTAAGAAATGGCAAAAAAGCTAGATAGCGTTGTCTGTGATATACCTTATTGTTTTAATTCTTGTTATTTTGAACTAGGCAAAAGTAAGCAGACATGTTACGATATCAATAGTCGCTATTCGTGTGGAATGGCACGCGAGTTTTCCTATTACTCAATTATAGGGATCCGCGCTTAAAGTTGTTTTTGCGATGTTATCGTTAGGTAGGTATATCGCTTTCATACATTACACAGATTTTTATAAGTAGGTAGGTACCTGCCTATTTACTTTGTTACAGTAAAATAATTATCTGTCCCGCCCACGCTCTAGTGGACAGTCGTTTTGTCCAATTTGATCCAAGAGCCGAATTTTCACTTTTTTTTTATAAGTAGTCTGTCGACTTGAGCAGTTGCAATAAGATACGTACCTATACATAATAATTAACGTGTCGGTATTCCCCTCCACGGTTACACTCCGTTGACTACTAACGGGAAGTAGATATCAGAAGGAATTAATGAGTAACTTAACTGGTGTTCTATGATAATGGTTTATGTGGGGTCGTCGTATTATCGTGCTAAAGATGTCCCATGGCTGCTTGTATTTTTTTTGCAACGTTCCCTGTTTTGTCGTTGCATTATTTGAGCATTTAGCCAATATCCAATTAGACAAATAGTTATGTAATTATTCTCACGGTACGATTTACTACCGACACAAATCAGTCTAGATTAAGATTATGAAAAAACCGGAACAAAATTGATTCAGTGATATCGATTAGCCGTTAGTCGAATAAGGTTATGAATTATTTTGGTTGACGCCCGTAGACTTTGTTTTATTAAATGTATTAATGGATTCGCCTTTATCATCTTTTCATGTCATCATCCCTTTTTTATTTATAACGTGTATTTATTGAATTTAATATCGCTATTAAACCCTTGACACTGGCAAAATACCCACTGATTTGTGGTGTGGCCATATTTCATCTTATTCCATTCTATTTCATAGCAATTGATTTTGTAAAGAATGACGATATATATTAAATAATTGACCATTGAACTCGGACCGAGCCGGACCAAGTTCGATCCTCTGTTATTACAATTAGAGTGGCACAAAGTAATATATATAGAGAGACAAAGCTATATGACCACATTAAGGGTGGTTATCTACACAGTTTATCGTGGTTTAGATTTTTGTCGGTGGACGTGGACGTGCAGTTTTTTGCATGACCAACATGGCGTTCCGTTGTGTGCAACCGGTTTTGGTCAACTTACCGTAGTGGTTAAGGTATCTTATAAAAAAAAAGTTGGTACCTAAGAAAGAATGGTTCGTTATGTTAATTCAAATAATATGCAGAGAGAAGAAATGGATTGTTTTGTTTTACCGTGCTTGTGTATTTTGCCAGTGTCAAGTTTTAAAGAAATGTAATTGTGGCATTCTTATTTTAAAACTGTGAGATAGATCAAGTATAGGCCACGTCATGCACCACTTAACGTAGCTAATTAATAAATTCGAATTACGAATACAGTGTTGCATTGTTAATGATATCGTTGAACTATCTATTCGATTCGCTAAACTCAAAGTTGTAGTGAACGTTGCATTTAGTTCAATACTCAATATCATTACTTTGCTTTATTATACTTCTATCGAGTAAAACACAGAAACGTTGCACATGAAGATACATACCCAAACATTCATTTTTGTATTTCACACAACTATGATCACAACACTATAAATTAATAAAAATAAGAAGAGGAAAGTACTAGTGGGGCACGTGTCTGCTAATGATGTACCTATGTAAACAACAAATTGTAGTTTATTAGGAACCTGATTCTCAGTTTATTAGTTAAAAAAAAAATATAAATTTGTGTTTTAGTAAACAATTATTACGATGCATTTAATTCTAGCATTCAAAGTCCTCGTCATCAAAGTCATTACCTTCCTAGCTAAACGTCAAGTGTACGAGATTACACGCAAGCTACCTAAACGTACACTTCATAGTATACGTATTTAGACACTTTGAGTAGACAATTTAAAGTTTAAATACCGTCCGTTAACGGCGCTGCTCAATTTGTCATAGAAAATGGCGAATCCGTAGAATTCTACAAGCTTCTACCTATTCATAATTCGTTCATCTTAGTCACTTCTCAATCTAGTGTAAGAAATAACATGATTTACCAAGCTTTTTAGCTATGTACTCCGTGATCTATTTATAAACGTTTTACAACATTATACCAGCGTTTAGCGTCTAAGCTCTGCGTCTGGCCAGCGGTTATAAATTTGAAAGCCATTCAACTCTGGCTAGCATAAAGATTTTATATTTTTTGTTTTCATAATCATTTTATTACTCGAGACATTATATGAGACACATAAATTATAATTATTGACAGCAGCCCTGTTAAGAGTCGAGACGCTTTATAGCCTTTTATACAAAATATATAATAACTAGCTGCGCCCGGCGGTGTTACCCGCAATAAAAAGTATGAGAAATTAAAACATCTATCCCACGGGAACCATACATTTTACCGGGATAAAAAGTAGCCTATGTGCTATTCCAGACTATAATCTATCTCTGTGCCAAATTTCATCCAGATCCGTTCAGCCGTTCGGGTGTGAAAGAGTAACAAACATCCATCCATCCATCCAAACTTTCACATTTATAATATTAGTTTAGATTATTATATTATATGCGTAGACAATTTTCATCTCAATGGAAAGTAGCGTAATAATCGATTAGTAATATCGATAACAATGCCTTCAATTGGCACGTGGCGTGGCGATCGTAAATTGATCGATCGCATCGAATTAACTTCACGCATTGTACCTACTTGTTATCACGACACATTTTGGTACAATATACAAAACAATACACAGGGAAAAGGGGAAAGCTTAATAACGTGTAGCATTATTTACGAAATTTATATAATTATAAAACATGTGTATGGCAGGTATGAAATAAAAAATAAATAAAAAAGTCCTTTTTTTAAAAGTACCACTCTTGGCCACGGGTTTCCCTACAATGCAAGGGGCAATAGCCCATAGTCTACCACGCTGGCCGAGTGTGGATCGGTGGAATTTACGTCTTTCGAGAGCCTCTCACAGACGTGCAGGTTTCCTAACGATGTTTTCCTTCACCGTTTAAGCAAGTGTCATCAATAATCATGGTTGAGAATTAGATTCGCACTAGAAAACCAGAAATCCCAGAGGTGCAAGCCGGTGTCTGAACCTGTGATCCTCGTTACCGAGGCAAGCGTTCTACCAACTTGGCTATCACTGAAGGTATAAAATAAAATAAATAAAATGCATCGTAAAAATCGACTTATCTTCATCAAATCGAATCAAACATGTTTGATTCGTTTGATGAAGAAAAGTCAACTTTTTAGATATCGTGCACGATATCTATTCTGAGGGGATATTTTAAATAAAGTTAGGTTTTATATATATCGTGTTAAAGTTGATTTTATTTGACATGAAAAAAACCTAGAATAATGATAAAAAGTATTGGTGACGGTCATATATATGTGAGTAAGTTAAATAGAACACATATTTCATTGACGTCACTGTTGACCTTTTATTCCAGCAGTAGGCCGATGTCCTAATTATGTTTCACTGAATAAATGAGCTTTCTGTCCAGACATATTTGTTTTTATTAAATAAAATAATTCCTGTCTCGGAGTAAATAGAAGCCAGCCCAGTTCTATAAATGCCATAGACTGGACAAGATAATTCATGGGATGGGGTAAAAACGAACTCGAATGGAGGTCGTACTTGATATAGATGGAACCGAGATTTAGTGAGAGTGGTGGGGCACAATGCAAAAAGCACAAGGCCGTAAATAATCGAGTCCTTGGGATGTAACTAGGGCTTGCAAATATTCCATAATTTTGAATATTCGAATGTGGCCTCACTCAATATTCCAATTTTAAAATTCGAATTGCAAGCCCTAGATGTAACATTCACTAGGCATTTCGTGGGTCGACTTTTTGGCGGGAAACTGAAAAGTCATGGCGTCAGTTATGTTTTAATTTCTAAAACTAGTGTTCCTGCGAGTTATAGTGAGTGATATAAGTGGAATATTAACCATTATGGGTTCGGTAAAGTGCACAAGTGTAGGTAATTGAAACAGAGTGACGAAACTTGGCTTTTCAGTTTCTCACAAATCTTTCAGTAAAGTATCCATCACTTTATTGATTGAGGGATGGGGGGTATTTTACTTGGGCCAAGCCTTTGGGTCTGTGCATATGCTCAAAAAAAGACATAATTTATATTACTTGACACTGGCAAAATACCTACGGTGATGCCAAATTAAATAAAAAAAATCGTGGGTCGAAGAGATGAGAGAAAGAAAATAATGTCGCTAATTACAAAGAAAACATAGTCTTGTTAATCATTGAATGCATTAATGTTCACTATTATGATTGATTGATCGCAAGAACCGCAAATCCACTTAAAATGTAGTTGAAGTGATAGTTGTTAGCACCATCAGCGACCATGCAATCTGCGCTAAATATTTAGCACTCGTTAAGACGATAAACGTCACGGCTCTAATCTTAAATTACGTAGTAGTAATAGCGTATACACAATCGGTATAAAATAAATCCGAAACCGTATCCAGAACGCTTCTTGTAAGTAAAGAACTTGCTTTAGATAAGAAAGTGTAAGTAAGTATTTATTCATTTATAACTTTATTTTATTGCACATAGTGATAATATGTGAAATACTGGTTGGGAATGCCCAAAATTCCGTCTTGTTGCTATTTTATTTATCTGCACTCGTACAGTAAAATCATGAGTTAATGACACACTTTGTTCACGAACGTCTCGTATATGTAAAACAAAATTATTATAGCAGTATTTAACTAATAATTAAATTATTATTTGCCACATACACTGCGGCTAAATTATAAACTAGGTAATAGACAACCAAAATATCAACAGGTAAAACAAACATTCAAAATAGCTCCAAATGAAAATTAAATTTACCGTGTGATATCTGACTGCAGCATATCTGGACATTCCTTGCCTTGGTCGCGACATTATAGCGAAGGTTAGAAAATACACCCACGCATCAACAATAATATTTTGACTCGTTTCCTCGTCGTAAATATATCTAGGTGTGTCACCGACCTAATTTATGTTGCATATTTTGTTAATCATCCAGAGGTGATTTTGTGGTCAAATAAATGATGGTAATAAAACACCTATGTACAACGCACCTATAATTTGTAGCCGATTTCCACCTTAAAAAAAGAAAACATGACATACACTCTTAAGACTACTCAGATTCAAGGGGAGGAGGAATTCTTCATATTTTTTAAGTCGGGATTCGGATTAGAGCTATTTTGCCAGTGTCAAGTAAATTATTTCATTCATCGTTGTTAATGATGATAATGAGGATAATGATGATATCGATAATGAAATGAATGCCTTACCCCTACCAGTAAAGCTGTGGATACTTTACTGAAAAATACTGGACATCTTGGTAGAATTTGAATACCTACACTATTTTATGAACACACAATGGTTAATATTCCACTAATATTACTATCTGTCAAAGAAATACATTTTATGGAAAATAAAAAATATTGAAAACTTCACTGTTCAACTTCCTGGCAAATTTTCAAAACAGTAAACAACTTATTCGATAAAGGCCATTAGGGAAAAAACACTTATTCGATAGATATATTTAGGTAACGTGTATTAAGTGTGTTTATTTATTGATTTCCCATTTTCCCAAACCAAAACCAATTTTATTACAACCGGCGCGCGGCGCTGCGAATGGCAAAATTTATGAATTACCTTTACGAATTTATGAATTACCTGCCATATCAAAAAAATCCTTAATACCGGTTATGTCGGTTTTATTTGTATCGGTAATCTATAGCTACAAACACCTACGATGTCATTTCCAGAAATAATGTGTTGTACTAAAAAAAAATATTTCGTTCAAAAACTTTTAAAATTAACGCGCCTACTTCAAACACAGACTTCAAAAGAAAACATTCAATAAGTAGGTACCTACGCGAGCAATTTTTAGCCGAAGAATCAGATATAATCTACTACAATGACTTACCTACATAACTAGGTCGATAGATAGATAGATAGATATTTTAGTTTTTTTTTGGAAAATCGACACCCAATTACAAAATCGTATGCATACCCCACAAGATTGATATAGTTCGATATGACAGCTTAAAAAAATGGCACTCTAAGTTATTTATTTACCAGTATATCCACAGAGTGATTCAGAAAGGCTATACTACTCCTTGAACTGCGCTTCTTTAGCGCATTTGTAATCATTAAGTATGTGAAGCCAGAATTTCGATATGACAATTTAATAAATAAAAGCGCAGGTTGTATACCCTTTCTGAATCACCCTGCATACGAACTCATGTTTAGTAAGTACGCGGTGAGACATTTTTATTTTACTAAAATGTGGAAGCTGATTTCAAGTTTCGCGGTTTCCCTATAAGGATAAGCAAAATGAAAACCTGACATATATAATTTAATAAGAGGCCGGTCGACGGACTGATCAAGTTTGACCATATTAGTATTATATACACATCGCGTAAATATAAGAAATCAATAACTGGGTAGGTATATAAAACATAGCAAGGTGATAGCATAACCTCGAGTGACCCTAAAGCATAATTTACTATTACAGAATATGAAAGAGTCTCTGTGGGATAATGAACTGTTTACATGGCCATTATTTACAGACTTGCACGTAAAGTCGACCAAGACTGCTATATCAGCCATTTGCACATCGTACAATCACACGGCCTATTTTGTCATTTGTTATTTATTTGAACTTAGAACGTATCAAATATAATCAACGAGCTATTACGATAATAAGAACCTTTGTAGTTTTTTTATTGACTTGTTTAGATTTATTATTGACTTGGAGTTTTGTCAGAACTCATAAACAACTTTCATGGCTGATCTTACCTATTAGGTACCAATAATACATTATTTACAGACTTGCACGTATTATACAGGTGTGTATACCTATAATACTGTTGGTAAATCATAAATCACTGGACCCCGACCATTCATTCAGAGGCAATTTGGCAAACGCCAACTTGACCATAATTCATTTGTAATTAACAACACCTAATTAGAGTTTGATTGGTGTACACCTTGCGCACGAGTGACAGAATATAATGGAGAGAAATAATGATTTATGGAACTATTTACTTTGTAATTAATCATTGAGGAATTCAAAATAGTAAACATTGAACGTTTAACGACGCGGATCCGACTTAGATGGGACGCCTTGTAAAATCTCCACTTCTATGCTTAGGAAGGACGAAGAACTGACGACTGGTTGACGAGAGGACTGCCGTCGCTCCGTGTAAATTAGGGTTCATTTGCTAGTTATATCGTAAGCAAAACGTGCACTCTATAGTCTCCGTATTTGTCATATAGTATGGCTGTTGAGAAGGCCCTTATGATAATTATTCTATAACTAACTGCGCCCCGCGGTGTTACCCGCGATTAAAAAGTATGTCTATGCCTATGTCATTTTCTGACCCCTAAACTACCACTACCTATGCAAAAAATCATTTTGATCGTGTGCTCTATGAAAAAATAAAACAAATTTATCCCACGGAAGCGTTTACCGGAACATTTTACCGGGATAAAAATTGCCTATGTGCTATTCCAGACTATAATCTATCTCTGTGCCAAATTTCATCCAGATCTGTTCAGCCGCTCTGGCTAGATTGAGTAACAAATATCCATCCATCGATCCATCCATCCAAACTTTCACATTTATAATATTAGCGGGATTAGTCGGATGAAAGCTACAAAGCTATCTGCAGTCACCGAAATCATGTTCATGATTTAGAACGTTAACATTTGTAATAAGATTACGTATCTGCGCGGGTTTGGCCACCATGGCGTGCCTACATACTACGAAAACAACGGTAAGCAACTCGTGCGCATAGCGAGTGGGCAAAGCATCTGATCAAGTCTCATGGAAATCAAGTATCATGATAGACTTTTCCATTGGGTAACATTACACATAAATAAATTTATCCCCAAATGTATAAAAGTCCCGTTATTTTAATTAATATAAAATTGCATTGCAAAGGATTTTAATGAAGTAATTGCCAGTCAAATGTCTGATTCACTTTTTAAGATAGGTACTTATACAGATGCATTCAACCCACAATACATCGGAGAATTTCTTTTAGAAAATGTTTTTTTTTTACGAAACCGCGCACACTACAGAATTCGGCCGGCACAGTCTGGCGATGTTATGCATAGGTAGCTCCACCGACTGCGACTCAGATATTTTCGGACAGTTTCTGATAATGTGCGCCAAGCGTTAGTCGGCCGTCCGTGTCGGCCATCTTCACCATGCCTCGCGGCACAGTTCCTCGCCCCTGCAGCTTTATAAATGATTCATGAAAGTTCGTTCATCCTTGAACTGACAGTGCTGCCTACGTACCCACATCACCAACAGATTCTTGTACGCGTTACGGCGACATTCGTGACTTATTTTTATGCAAATAGATATTACGTGCGACTTTCGAATGTTTTATGACAATTGCGAGTGATATCATCTCTTATTGTTTCGATGAAATCGCTTGCTCGGCATCCATCACCGCGGCACCGAGTAGTTTTCTCGCGTCCGCTATTTCTATCCGTCGATGTATGCCCGTCTCGTTTGACTCGGTCACACAAGATTATTAACCTTTACACTCCGAAGATTCTATCGCTACGTAATTGTGACCTTCGTGATTCATAGTGTTCGCTACCGCACTCTGTCTATTTACACACAAACATGATTTTAATATATTTATTTTTAAACGCATTGCTTTTTATATTTGATTTCCAAAAATGTACGTATCTCGGTGAGGCGGAGCGGTTGAATCTATTTTAGATTCGGCTGCACGCAATTTAACAACGTTGTATTTTCAAGTGTACCTCTCAAACGAATCTCAACTTTATCGGCTTCAATATTGAATCCACTTTTGTTTCTTTGCTCGGGAATGTAAACAAAAAAAAACCAATAAATTTATCGGCATTTCAATGGCCTTGGTTCCCTTGTTTATGCGACAAAAATGAGCAATCCAATCGGATTACTGTCGCATAAATTAATAGTTTTGTATAATACATTTTATTACAATAGCTACGACACTTAGCAAAAAGCAAATATCAAAGCTTCACTCAAAAATCGTGAGCATTTACAACGTGGCTACGAGACGTAGTACAATAGCAGAAATATAAGAAATTGTAGCCAAGAATCATAAGTAACACAAGTAACATCAAATAACTGTTCCAACTGCTGAAAACCTACATCTATGCCTGCCATTCTGAATAAGACAAACTGTGTATGAGAATGACATGAAAGCTGTAGTAGATTGAATAGGAAACATAGGCGTAGCCATAGTGGGGCAGCGAGGCTAGCCCAATTGGCTTCCAATATGACTACCTAATGAAGCCAAAAATAAACAATGTTTTTTTTTTTTATTACATTATAGGCAAGTATTTGATCTCGATCTCACCTGATGGTAAGTGATGATGAGATCTACGATGGAGCATACTTGCCTAGGTAGGAAGGCGGCAGTAGATCGAGGCGCTACATTCACTACGCACATGCAGCGCAGCTGATCTGACCCGCCATCCATGAATGGCAACACCGAGCATCATGCCGGAACACGGCTAGGCCGCTTGGCGACATGGCTTTGTTCAGTGGGTGGTGACTAACCACGGCCGAAGCCTACCACCAGTAGAGTTGTCACCTAGTTGGCACCACCCAGGGTCACGTGTAGGGTATCTCGAGGGTATTTAATTCTCCTACGGACGAAGGTGACTCCACCCCAAGGCTTTGATATCAGGAAATTATTGTAATTATGATTTAAAAAAAATCTCGCCTTCATTTATCTTGCCAGAGAGTAGTTCTAGATAGTAGTTAGCACTCATAGATTATTTGCCTTTGCCACCTCCTGCCACAAATTCCCCTAACGCTTAAGGTAGATAATAAAAAAAATTAAGAAAACTTGAAACAAAACCGGAGTCTAAAAATGCCCCTATTGATCAAAATTGCCCCAATTGATCGTTAACTAAATATTGTCATAGTTATTTAATTGCTGTCTAATGTTTGGCAGCAATGCTTGCGCACGCGCATATAACCCATTGTCTGGGCATTTGGCTCGAGCCGCTCGGCTCTGCGGGCAATTAGCACTTTTTCCCGGCTGTCATCGAACCCGTGTGATGAAACTGTTTACAAAGACGCGTCTGCGTGGAACAATGACGTCATTAATATTTGTAACTACCATTTTGGAAGGTAGAGTTACATAGCATTAGTGTATTAGATGGCCATTTTCATATAATACTGGTCGACAACACAAAGCGTAGTTACCTATTTCTTATTTAAAAAAGTTAAAGCTCTTATTATGAGTCATAGAACAACACGCACAATAATATCGTATCGTATATCGTACTAAGGTATCTTACTCTTAAATCCTTGTAAGTACCTATATAACATTTTAAATTTATGTGTCAACCAATACCAGTGGCGTATTATAAGATTTGGCGCCCCGCGGCTAAGAGCCATGGGCCATGAAGTTTGCCGCCCCCAAATTAAGAAAAGACGGGTAAGGAATATGAAAGGTAATGAATATAGTGGAAATTCTATCCGTTTGGTTGGTTCATAAAAGTGTAAGTACATTAAGTACATTATTTAATCCAAACCATGAATCGGTCGTACAGTCTTCATAGCCTAAAGTACTTAAAGCTCCCAATCCCATATACATTATATCCGTACAGGACGCAGGTCGATGAACCCGGCAGAGGTGAATACTTTCCAGATTTTTGTTAGGATGCCCTTCACGGTGTGTTTATGCCTTTAATTTAAAGTCGAAATTGGCAGTTTGTAGATACAAAAAATAAACTTTCCAGACGTCTATTGGTTTAAAGGTAAGCATGAGAAAGCTTCTACACTGTGAGATCAACAGTCCAACAGACGGAGACAAAGATATAAGAAATAATAAACTCCCGACCGTATTCAAAACAAATATGTTACACGTTTATCTACGAGAAAAATGGTAGCGCATTCGCAGGTATCAACATTTATAAACATGCTTAAACAGTGGATCTCAAGCAAAGTTCTTTTTATTTCGTGTTTAAAAATGGATGTACATAATTTTATTTCCACACATATCCATAATACTTGTAGTAGGTACAATTCGTTTTTCAATAAGCTAAAACTCGCGCTTTCTAACAACGCTCAAGTAACTAGGTTACAATCATGAACAATTTGTCCTAACCACATTGTTGCCGTACCTGCTTAATTTGTAGCAAGCCAACATTGTCTCAAGGAAACTAATATTTCAGTATGTGGAGCAACTGATGCAATGAATCACGGAATGTTTACACAGTATTTTCTAAATTAAACATTGTTTTCGAACCCAGACCAAAATTAAACGTGTATTAAGAGTTTGAGTGCGCTGAGCTTTTAGCTTTTTTCTTGCTTGAAACATTACATGATAAAGATTTTACCTACAGTGGTACCATTCTTCTATATGACTTGGGCGTACAAGGAAACGACATTCAGTTGTTTATTCCTTGGAAAAGTTGCAGAGAAAATCGTATCGATTTCATTTTGGAAAAGGGGACTCTTGCCCAAAACAGTTTGGGAAGCCCTGCTTTAGAGCATCTTGTCAGTAATACTAATACTAAAATTATAACATTTATTATAAAAAACATCCTATTTTGAAATGCTGGGGTCTTACAATTTTACACTGCGTGCAATGGATAGCAGAAGAGTTGACAACCTTTTTATCATACCGGCAACAGAAAACATCCCGAGGAAACCTGCAAATCCGAGGGAACACCTCGAAAGATGTGTGAAGTCTAGGGCCAGCGTGATGGACTATGGCCTAGTCCTTCGCATTGGAGGGAGGCCCGTGTCCAACAGTGGGACATTAAAATAAGGTCTTGTATTATTATTAATTAATAATTAATATACAAAACCAGATTACAGAACTGACCAATTAAACTGATCATTGATGCAATTTATTTATGTCGTTGCCACAGAGATTAATTTATTTATGTTTTGACCTCTATTTAAAAAAAACAAGGAAGTTGTGGGAATTTGTAGTCAAATCCCTTTGTACTTGAGGACGGAACATTAATTTGAAAACTAATTTTACAGCTTAATACGGAAATTCACAAGGCTACTCATTTACTTCCTCGAAGCGATGAGCGTTCAAAATATAGCTTCATTGTTTCACAACAAAGGTCTGTTATGTCCTGTTCATACGATACATGGGCTTGTTTCCAATTGTCTCCCGCCCTGACACGACTTTGTTCTACGTCTGACGGATATCGCGGCTTAGTCGTGATTTGTATTACGAAAGTAAAGCTTTCCTATTATTATCGTAAGGTAGAGGCACTTGAAAAGCAATTTATTACACAAGTTGTAGCTCATAGGTTGCATTCCGAAACGCGCTAATATCGCTGACAATGTCTACGTTGATGTATTGCGTTCCGATTTGTAATACGCGCTTATTATGACGTTTGAATTCTGTCAATGATTTGAAATGCTCCTTGGAGCGCTCGGTGTTCATTCATAACATCAAAAACACAAGGCCGTTAATTTTCCCGCCACCAATTACTATCTGTGTCGTATTACTCTGGTGTGAGCATTAAATTAATTATTTACCCCTTAGGCTCGCCGTCTATATTAACTTAAAAACTCATCTTAAGAAAATACTAATAAAAAACAACATAAACGTCTCATTTGAGTTTGACAGCGGCGTTCATGGTGACTAGTTTGGAGCATAGGCGGGGTGATTTCGCAAGATGGCGGATGTAATGACGTAATCCGTGACGACACTCTGAATATCGTAGTCGCACTAACAGTGACTCGGAACGGGTGTGAGTGAACGCGATGATATCGATATTAGTGCGTTTCGGAATGCAACCATAGTGTTGATTTATATTTTGGATACCTGCAAGGGTGATAATTGCTATATCTTAGGTACAGTTGTCGTCAAAAGATTTACAGACCTTTTTCCAGACTACGAAAATGTTTTGTTTTTTATAACAAATTTCTTGGCACGCTGATTATTTTGCTCATTAAATCGAATCCAGGAAAAAAGTCTTTGTAGACCAAAGTGTCTAGATAAAAGGTATAAATATGCGTACGTTACATAAATTAGCGTCATCACAAAAGGTCGCGTGTAGGAGTCCTAATTATCTCTTCACGGGACACTTATGTTATATGAGGCATAAAGTAGAAAACTATTAAAACAACCCATGGAACATCTTGTCCTGAGTTCGGAGCCAAACCTACTGGGATTTTAAATGATCTAGCAAACTAAAAAAACATGTTTTTCTGGAGTACCAAAAAATAACTAAATTAGTGTTGCCCAGTTTCTTATCGGTATAGTAACAGGGTATTTTCCAAAAAAAATATAAATAACAAAAAATTGCGACTACTGCTTGTCATATAACGACGAAGATCAAAAGCGTATTTCTTTTTTACTATTTCGCACAGAATTTTTGGACTGACAGCTCAGTGACGGGGAACTAATAGATTTTCGTAAGAAATAATTATTTTTTATTTTGCCAGTGAAATGTTAAATGTGCATTTACATGCGCGTTGCAAAATCAGAATTGACTGCAAATTCCGTCAAAACAGTTCCCCTCGGGAATATATTTTAATATTTTTTATTATGTAATAATTTAAGAGATCAGAGACGCGTGCGTCACTTGATTTATAAAAATGGTGACAGCCAATGGCGGAGTTCGCCTTCACCTTGATGCGATCGCTGGTTTCAATCACAGGGAGTCTACATTGACAGCGCCCGTGACACCCGCCTGCTGGACTTGTCCAAAATAAACACCTCTAACAATGATACACAGCCAAACCGCTTTAAAAATATATTTGTCACCGCTCGCCTCTCTCTTTCATCCAGGAAGATGATACTGGAGTGAATCGTTATTCCAATGTGAATACTTTGTTTTATCATCTCATTTTATATGCATCGTCGCATGACGTAAATTACGTCTTTGTGGCAAAAATATACCTGGGCCGCGAGTCAAGATCAAGACCGCTCTCTGAGTTGATGAAGGCTGACTTACTGGCGGTAGGCGTGTCCTTGTGGTGGTGGTGGTGGTGATGGTCTCCACCGTCTCCTCGGTTTCCATGCCGTCGTCGTCGCCCCCAGGCTTCCCGCTCCATGATCCGAAAAATTCCGTCATATTTAACAGAGATCTTCACTCACAGCACTGAACTCCGTATGGCGTTTGAAACACATTCACTGCACTGCACACAAGCTCACAGACACGTTGTGGCTCACTAGGGTACTCCTTGTAAAATCGCTAATTAACAGCCCTTCAAAATTCGATTTCGATGAGTCCTTTGTCCTTGTAGGTCACTGCGCCCATCTCCGAAACAATATTTTTATCGCGAAGTAATGATCGAAACCATTGGCAGGGGAGTTCTCTGCCGCTGCGCTGCGGAGACGGCCAGAGCTGGTGTTGTATAAAATCCTACTGGAAAACTGAAATAACCGGCGCGAACAAAAAGCACCAGCCAAAACATTTCACGTGCGAGATTATTATTAGTTGGACGATCTAGTCGAGAGAGTTAAGTGTCGCTGTGGCCTTTTACATGAATAATATAACATTGATATTGGTTTGATTTTCCGTGTTTATTATTTGCACCTCGGAGCAGCTTGGCTATTTTATTTTACACGCGCTCGCGAAAATTTACTTCGACGCAAATGATTCGTTAATGTCACCTTTGAATGTTTTGTTAAGCTCGCGCACCGGTTCATTTTGACAACAAATGTTCAGGTTCACCGGCAAGTCACAAGTCTTGTCTTAATTTGTATGTGCGTGCTTTATGGTGGAATTTCTCCTGCGATTCCAAAACATTATGAGAATTTGGCTCGACATCAGAGTTTTTTATGACATCTAAATTAACAGCAAGTATTTATATCACTGCGAATGGCCACAGTTCCATATTATTAGCTACGCGAGATGTTTAAAGTTATAAAACTGCTTGTGTTGTAGTTTACTTTTTATTATTTGTTTAACAATTAGTACCAAGTAACTGAATAAAATCTAAATTATATAAGATTCAGGGTTAAAAAAGACGTTTTTCTAATCGAAACTAATTAGAGGAGAATTAGTGACAAGATGTTTGACGCAGTTTTCTAACACTTTTATTAGAAAACTCAGAAAGAAATGAGGTTTTTGGTACTGGAAGTAGATATTGTATGTAGCCGTCCAGTGGCGGCTTCAGCGTAGGCGCTGACAGCTCCTCCACTTAATATAAATACGCGGTTCTACTAACAGCTCGCGATAAATCTGTAGCATGTTTCATGGATTATCGCCCGAGTTGCTATTTTAGCGGCTTATCGATAGAGTCCTCTATCGAATGTAGCCACATCGCTAAACTTAACAAGATATTCGCAGTGCAAATAGATATAAACCGCATTTCATTGTTAATAAAGTTGAGATTCGAATCAAACGAAGATTTATAGGTCATCCGCCAAATATTTTCGTTTTTTTTTTTGCAAATTATTGGTATTGCGTTCGGAACACTCATCAAACCATTTCATGATTTGTAAACATGATGAGTAATTGTGTGATCACTGGAAATCCATGTCGTTAATGAAGAGAATACCCAATCTAAATAACTAATTGTAACGTGCAATATTGTGCCAAGATTAAAATACCGCAAGTCACGTGGAAATCGTGGATAATAGAAACAAATCTGACTTGGTCGTATTACAATCGTAACAAAAAAACTATACAATGAAATGTAATATAACAATATTGCTTATTTATTTGACAAATATTAAAATAAACAGTTTTTTGGCACTGCCAAAGTATTAGAAATATGTGTAGCGTAATTTAGACAAAGGCACATAAGGTTGCATTAGGGCGAATCTAGTGTTGTGCTTTCTCATCCAAGAATCTACGAAATTTTGTCATGATGCCAAACCGGAATACTTACTTGCAAAATTTTATGAATTTATTGTGTAATTTTTATTTTTTACTGTTTAATTTTTATTTTTTTAATGTTGACGTTTCGTTAATAAGATCAATGTTACGTGCATCATTTATTTGCAACAACAATTGAAGCCTTATAAATGTAATTACTAATACTGATAGAATAAAAATAAATAAGACTATAACACTTTTCAAGATAATTGTACTGCCCAAAAATATTGAATTAAATTGGGGCTTACCATGAACTAACTATTTATATGCGACTCAAATAAGCACCTCAAATTGACCTACATTAAAAATTTCTACCAGCGAATGGTCCAACAGAGAGGTCCTGGTTTCAGTCGCATTAATAGTTCAAGGTAAGGGGTCAGGCTAAGACCCCTAGTCCAATCCCATATATCAGGGGCTCCCAAACTTATTTTGTCTACTGCCCACTTTGGAAATTAATTATTTTTTAGCGCCCCCATTTTTTCACCTACCTAAAAACCACTAGAACTTCAAATTACGCCTCTACACAACGCCCCCATTTTTTTCTGGGTCTCTTACCCTTTAGGCCTGCAGCGACCACAAGGGGGCGTTATCGCCCACTTTGGGAAAAGCTACCATATACGGTTCCAACAGGAGTTCGTACTCACGAGCACGCGCGCAGCTTCCACATCTCCCCGCCTGGCGTCGCTTCATACTATAGCGACTTACCTGCAATACAAATTAAATGAATTAAGCATTTTGTGTCGAAATGTTTGACATTAAAAGTAAATAAATTGCAGTAAAAGTCAAGTTGGTAAACTGCTCGCTGGCAACGAGATTCGTTTTATGGCTACTTATAGTCATCACACAAAGTTTACCTCTACCAGAATTCGAAGCTGAGACCCTCGGTAAAGAAAGCAGGGTCAAACGTGTTTTTACTTACGAGCCGAATTTTTATTTAGATTTTATAGGAATATGATCTTTATATACAACCGATGGACCCCTTAAAATCTATACTAATATTATAAGTGTGAAAGTTTGGATGGATGGATGGATGGATGGATAGATGGATGGATGTTTGTTACTCTTTCACGCTCGAACGGCTGAACGGATCTGGATGAAATTTGGCACAGAGATAGATTATAGTCTGGAATAGCACATAGGCTACTTTTTATCCCGGTAAAATGTATGGTTCCCGTGGGATAGATGTTTTAATTTTTCATCGCGGGTAACACCGCCGGGCGCAGCTAGTATATAATATTTTATACTATTCATATGAACTACGGTAACGTGGATTCAAATCTGCCATCTTCCAACTCCACCACCGGAACTGGCAACCCTGATGGAAATAGACGCGACAGTGGGGCGCGTCCCTGTCATTGGGCGAGGACTAGGCGACGCACCTGGCCGCGCCCGTGACCTACCCACTATAAATAAAGAGAGACATCCGCCATTCCTTTCCTGTGTTTTTGCACCGAAGCAGCCGCTTTTACACCTCCCGTTCTTTCAAGTCCCGTTTCCATTAAAGCGGCGAGGAGCGGAGCTTACTCAGGGGTTCCCAAACTTATTTTGTCTACTGCCCACTTTGAGAATGAGTTATTTTTTACCGCCCCCATTCTTTCACCTACTTAAAAACCACTATAACTTAAAATTTAATTAATTATTGTAAGCCTCTACACAACGCCCCCATTGTTTTTCTGGGTCTCCTACCGCCCCCCTTTAGGCCTGCAGCGCCCACAAGGAGGCGTTATCGCCCACTTTGGGAAAGGCTGGCTTAGAGGAATAGACCAATTAGATTGTTTGAAAAATACCACTTGCTACCGAGCAGAGGTTTTCTAACAGTCTGATTGGTCTATACCCCTATGCCGCGGTCCTCTCTGTTTTGTTTAAAACTGGATCTTACACGTGATCAGCAATCAAAAGTGATCGTTTACCTGATTTGTAGACGGATGATTTTTGCGTGCACGATTGCTCAAAATTTTCTTAGGATAGACCGTCTGTGTAATGGCCCGAGTCTCTCATGCGGGAAACTCGCGGCCAACGCGATTTAATTATACCTTGTTAGTATTTCCACGCGCGCTCTTTCCCGCACGAAAGCCTATAGCCGCGGTTAAGAGCGTACGTGTAAAGTCAGGTATATGAAACTATTTTTTAGGGATTTAGTCACCGCAATCAATAGGAACCGTATGATCCCAGTGAACCAACTGCATTTTTGAATTGATAGACTGGTCAACGTTCTATTATTAATTGGATTAATTAAGTATTATTAGTTCTATTATTAGCACAGTCACCAAGAAATATGTATCCTTACCTAACTAATTAAAATAATAGGGCCGTGCCTGTGTTTGTTAGACATGACATGGGCACTCCGTACCACTAGTACAAGTGCGAGATTATTCGTAAGCTAACCTTATACTTTATGTTCTACCGTATTTAGACATTTTGTATGAAGAATTGAAAAGCGCCTCTAGCGGACGGTATTTAAAACTTTCAATTCTCGATACAAAATTACTAAATACGGTAGAATATAAAGTATAAGGTTAGCTTACGAATAATCTCGCACTTGAGGTACTGATATAGTTCACGTATTTAGAAACATTGAGGTCTAAATACGTAAAATACGATATACACGGATACCATTGCGCGTTGCAGGATTGTAAGGAGAATTGTCAATTGTTCTGAATACGCCGGCAGCGCCATCTGTGTAGCCTGTGGCGCGGTTGAAGAGGTCGCTACAAGGTCATTGACGATATTCTAGGATACTAATATAAGTATCTTACAGACTAATAAGTGTTGAGGACTTTTTGGCGGGAAACTGAAAAGTCATGGCGTCAGTTGTGTTTTAAATTCTAAAACTTGTGTTCCTGCGAGTTATAGTGAGTGATATAAGTGGAATATTAACCATTATGGGTTCGGTAAAGTGCACAAGTGTAGGTAATTGAAACAGAGTGACGAAACATTGCTTTTCAGTTTCTCACGAAAAATCTTTCGGTAAAGTATCCATCACTTTACTGATTGAGGGATGGGGGGTATTTTACTTGAGCCTAGGCTTTGGGCGTGAGCATATGCTCAAAAACAGAAAAAAAAATACTACTACTTGACACTAGCAAAATACGTATGGTGATGCCAAATTTAAAAAAATAATCAAAGTGTTGAATATAACAGGGACTGTGACTAGAGCAAAGACAAGCAACTTTTTGTCCGTTGGCTTTGGTTATTTAAACGAGGAAATGTGGCACTAGTGTCTATCCACGACAAATAGGAAGTGAAATTATCATTAATTATTACGAATGTTTCCTTGTACCTACTTCATTATAATATTGTGTTGGACTTTTGGCAATCGTGGGCGTGAATGAATCATTATGCGCACACTGGTCGGATACAAACGCGTCGTAGATAAAAAAAAACCTTCCTACATACCGCTATTCGCTATGCGTTTGATTATTTGATTTCATTCGGGCCCTATATTATAAAAAAGAAAACTATTGTAAAGCTTCGAAATTTAAAATATTATGCGTGCCAAGTTTTTTTTCTAAGTGACTTGTTTTTTTTTATTCAACTATTAAAAAAATATTCATCACTAATGACTCGTAAATGATGGTTTATTCTTAAAATAAAAATTCTAAGCCGTCATCGTTTAAATATAATTACCGATTAGCATTATAAATAGGTGTGTTGCCTTAGTAATAATAAAGACGTTTATTATTTTGTATCACACAAATTAAACATTTATACTGGTGGTAGGCTTCGGCCGTGGTTAGTCACCACCCACTGAACAAAGCCATGTCGCCAAGCGGCCTAGCCGTGTTCCGGCATGATGTTCGGTGTTGCCATTCATGGATGGCGGGTCAGATCAGTTGCGCTGCATGTGCCTAGTGAATGTAGCGTCTCGATCTACTGCCGCCTTCCTACCTAGGCAAGTATGCTCCATCGTAGATCTCATCGTCACTTACCATCAGGTGAGATCGAGATCAAATACTTGCCTATAATGTATAAAAAAAATAAAAAAAAACATATTTTGATGTATGTAAATCAACGCACCGCCGCCGATTCAGAAATTATATGTTCACATACGTTAAGTATAAATAGCTGTCTATTTACGTGTTTGGCTCATCAATTTTTTTTTGGTCACGATGATCCTTCGCGGTCGTGAACTCGTACAAGTGCCCGACTTTGTGTTATTAGTTAAGTTTAACATATATAAACAAATAAAGAGCTAAGACCTGTACCTGACCATGTATTTTGTAAAGTCACACGAACACATAAAGCTGTCAAGTCCGGCTATTACAGACGTTAATACGTGTCAGAGGCCTTTGGGCGGCCTGAAATCTCCGTCACCAGAGTTGCCCACTAAATCTCATATTATGAATTTACTTGCGACCAAGTTTCTATTTTACGAATCTTTTTATTTGTCTCCTTTGTTTATGGCTTTACTACATTCCTTGTTTTGTATGCCAGTTGCCACCATCAGATGTTAGATGACTAAGGATTTTTTTAATTCGTCTATTTTACCGTCGAAATCATTGAGTGATAGGTAAGTAATAGGTATGCCCACCTTGATCCCAAGGCAACATAAATAATCTCCATAAATACTAGGTAGGTACCAACCTACATTATTTGTCTAACTAAACGAATAAGATGAGGGGAACGATCTCCCGCCCACGCGTTCGACAGAGCGTGGCGTACCGCGTCAATATTCATATTTCCATACTAACTAACATTCTCACTTTTATGTCTATAAATAAATACACAAAAAACTGTACTAGGCTAGCAGTAGCTGAAGAAAGTAAACGAAATCTTCCCGTTATTCTTAGGTTGCTTACTACAAATCAATTAATAAAGGCCTATTTGCGCTGTTATATACGCAATAATACAGCAAAAAAAACATAGGCTTATGCCGGCTTACACGGCGTCAATATACTCACAAGAAATAGGACATCGCTAATTATTAAGAGCATTGCTTTTACAGTAAGATTGCTTCTACATTATTTTTCCCTTTCTTGTTCATGGTCAATGCTCAATAAAATTAAACCGAAAAGTATCGCCGGCGCTTCCGATGCAACCCAATGTATGATTCAGGAGTGCTTTGCTTTCTTTTTTAGCAAAAACATGAACGATATTAGCATGCATGAGAGTTAAATTTGCCGATTAAGTACATAAGCAACATTGCTGTCCCTTTTACAAAACAATGTGCTTAGTGTTTCAGTGTTATCGCAAAGAAGCCATGCCTACTCGGATCTGCTATTCAAGTAGAGCTTCTAAATACGTTAACCATAAACGTTTGTACCACTTTTTTAAATATTCTGGCGGAATCGAAAGAAGAATACAACTATAATATTATTTTCTTTGTCCAACAAACCCGTTGTCCCACTGTGCTAAGGATAAATTATATTCGGACAGCTGCGTGCGCGCACAACTGACGCGCGTCTGTTTGTGCGGTCTATGTGGGTTAGTGCTAGTAGCGACATCTATCGGACAAACTACGAACCAGTGTTTCCTAGGACGTCCGCAACGGAGTGAGCGATGAATCTTGGGTGATTTTTTTTATCAGGGTAACAAATATACTATAAAACATATAAGAAAATAAAATTATTTGTTAACCATAGACCATGAGAAAAAACTAACTCTTAAAAAAATATTGAAATAAAACTATTTATAAGGATTCTATCGCGTTAATTTAGCTGTAAAACAGCCGAAACGTCGGGAACGTAAAATCAAAAAATAAACGCGATGGAATCCTTAAAAATAGTTTTATTTCAATGTGTAGTATTCGCGTAAATATAAGAAATCAATATCTTAAAAAAATATTCAACTAACTATGGTTTTAAAACCTATGTTATGAGAAAACCTTTTAAGGCACTCGCGAGCCCCTAAAAACGCTACACACGACTACGTGCGGAAGCCACATTTTGTAACGGTCACTGTTTTAATTATGCATTAAATACGAGTGATTAACAACGTCGGTTGTTCAAACGCGGATCAACTTAACCCTTGGTTAATTTTCTTGTTAACTCGAGACTTGACTACGAATTTATAAAAGTTCTAAAACTTACATATAAATGAATTTAAACTATCTATAAATATAGGGGGTACAATTGCAAGTTTCATTTCAAATATCACAATTAATCATTGCTGATACCTAACTGGTTGGGAAAATATCTATTATTTTAAATGTATGTAAGTATTTTCCAGATTTTGATCTTCATATAACAATATTGTTTGCTAAATCTCTATTATGTTATTAATTTTATGCTAAACTAACAAGGCTGGTAATTGTACAATTAGTTTAAAAAGATCAAATCTTACCCTATAATTGCTGGCCTAGAGCTGTATCTTAGAAAAGGGCAAACTAGTACCTACCTAAATACAATTCAGTAAGTACTTATATCATTATTAATTGTGCTGTTTTATTCTTATTTATTAATTCATCAAATAAATTAAATACTACAATAATAATTGATTACTGTTTCTTGATCGGAGATTTAATAAGCGTCGGGGAACTCGTTGTTAACGGCCAAGCTATTTTTAAACATGCCACGCACGTTGTTTTATGACCTTTTAGTGTTAGTGTTCTGTATCGATCGTATTCATTTAAATTCACATCCTCTGGGATCGACCTAGTTTAAGCGCGGTAATAAAATTTGAATATCCGTCAAATATAGTTGAGTCTTAGATACGCTATAGTGGCCTAGTGGGCTCTTAATTAAATGTCAATGACACTAGTGTTTACGCCATTGTCATTGCATTGCGAGTCGTATGTGTTGCATACTACATTAACCCCAAAATTGATAGACATTTTACAACTTTATTAAACGTCATATTATAGTACTGCGCAAAGCAAAACCTCTTAGGCGTAGTACTATATGCCGTATAATAGTTATAAAACGTCTATAACAAAGGCGCTAAAGAAACGCAGGTTTAATGGTCAGTAGTTAGTGTACCCTTTCTGAATTACGCTGTAATAGTAGGTACCTACATAAAATAAAAAAATAAAAATAGTTTATGGTACTTATTTTGACCAACTACCACCACAGCATCGAATAAACAGAACCCTGACCATGATCAGAGATCTTATTATATGTAACCCTAATCCAATGACAATAATTCAATCAATCAGCCCAGTCGAACGATGACAGTGCCTGACAATGACTTTGATCGGCATTCAGTCATTATAAATCAGTCATTAGCTGATTAAAGGTTGAAACAAGCCAATCGTGTTTTCCCTTCAGTCTAGACACGAGTTAATCTATGTTTTTTTTTTAATTTGGCATCACCTTAGGTATTTTGCCAGTATCAAGTAATATAAATTATTTCAGTTTTCGAACATATGCACAGGCCCAAAGGATAGGCCCAAGTAAAATACCCCCTATCCCTCAATCAGTAAAGTGATGGATACTTTACTGAAAGATTTTTTATGGATTTTTTGTAAGAAACTGAAAAGCCAAGTTTCGTCACTCTGTTTCAATTACCTACATTCGTGCACTTTACCGCACCGATATTGGTTAATATTCCACTGATATCACTCACTATAACTCGCAGGAATACTAGTTTTAGAAATTAAATCATGACTGACGTCAAAAACCACTACAGCGCAAACTATGCATACTATAATTTATAATATACATAGTGTACGTGTGAGCATCTAAGGGCCTGTTCCACAATGTGAAGGCTGATAAACGCAGATGATCTGATAAGCGAAGTTGGCAGTGACCCCGCTTTCTGTGCCGAGGGTCCCGGGTTCGAATTCTGGTAGGGACAAACTTTGTGTGATGACCACGAATATTTCTCCCGAGTCATGGACATTTAATGTCTGTATAAGTATTATATTCTGGGTTGGCTCTCAGTACGGTACCTATTATACAAGCGTGGCTCAATCTGGGTCCGTATATTGTTGGTGCGTTCGTCTGGCGATATTAATATTATTGTTGACAGATAGCCTTTTAAAATGTTGTCAAATAAGTTGTGAATAGAGTTTATCGACACATTATTAATTAGGCCCTAAATATTTTAAATGACATTCGTGTTGGTTTGTTGCCAATAATAACACGCATGTAACACACTTCTATTATTTAGCCTTCGTCGGTGGTGGAGCGGCGCTAGGCAGGCCTTTTGTTTGTCTGAACTATATTATAATATTTTTTAATTGTGGACTTAGTTAAGGATTGCACAGTAGCTGAAACAATCGTATGTTTACAAAAGGTCAGCGGTGACGTAGACATGTATCCAGAGAGGTAAACGACTTAAATTTAACTATCATTTCAGATTATATAACTATAATTATATAATAATTCTAATCGGTAAAAACAAATAAAAAAAAGAACAATCTATAATGATTGATCAATTAATAGATAGTAATTTACCAACTATAATAGGTAATTAAATAATCTTTAATTATAAAAAAGTTGTTTTATTTTTATTGTGATATCTCCAAAGCTGACGAAACAATTTACACATAAACCATCGCAATTAATATGCAATTGTCCGCGAATCCCCTCCGACACTCGTGAAAGTAGTAGTGGGTTCTTCCTCCCCCATTTGTTTAAAATTCTTATTACTAAACTGAGGTTAGGCACTTTTTAGACCTAAGCTCCAAAGTGGAATAATATACGTGTTAAACACGGTTCCGCTAACCACGTGTTCCAACCTCGTTTGGTGGTACGTTAAATAAACGTTTATTATACAGTTCTCGCAATAAATTATACTCATCAGCGATTTAAACATCTGGCTACCGGTTACAGAAACCCGCCAATCAACTGTGAAATGTCACAATAGAAAAAGTTAATAAATAAGTGGAGAAAGTGAGTTCTCAAAGGTATCCGTCTATAAAGTAGTTGAAATAAGAACATCGTGCGCAAGATTCAACGTTGAGTTTCACTTTTATTCTCAAACTGCGCTCGTACACGATGCAGTGGCTACGTGCGAGGCAGTTACAACAATCGAATTCAAACACACCAACTATACGGTCCCACACTAAGCAACGCTTGTATTATGGGTACCGTACAATGGACTGGGGGCGATCTCAGTATATATTACTTCTTGTTACATCAGCTATCTGCCAGTGAAAGTCCCATTAAAATCGGTCCAGCCATTTAGAGATTAGCCGAAACAAACAAACAGCCAAAAAAAAATGTTGGTTTAAGTACCAAATGCACTTAGTAAAAAGCGGTTATTTTAATATTACAAACAGACACTACAATTTTATTTATTTGGTATTGAGTATAGATATATAGATATAGATGTGTATTTATTGAATGTTATATTGCTATTAATTACTGTAGGGGGCCTGCACGGGGCCTGCAAGCCTGCACGGGGCCATCTTTAAGTCTTTCCATTGAATGGTAGGTTTTTCCGATATTTTTTGACATTGGCAAAATACCCACTTAGTTGTGGGTGAAGCTATATTCACATCAATTTTATTTCATCGCATTTCATTTCGTAAAGAAAGAAGTAATAGTGGTAGATGCGTGTGCGCAGAGCAGTGGAGGAATACAAGAATACTGAACCGTTTCTATCAAACGAACATATTGACCCATATATTGACACTACAGGATATGACGTTCGTTCGACGGATATCGTTAAGGTTTGCATTAAACTGGAAACGGAAATGAATATTGACGACCAAAGTGTGACACATTATGAAGACGGAGTAACCAACAAAGATCTATATGTATATCTATATTATACATATTATAATAGCAGTTCCGTCGACTTCGAACATACTTTAATTTTCCGAGGATTTTTTTTGATGTTGATATTGTTATAAATTATCGCTACATATGCCAAGTTTAATTCAAATCCGTGCTGCAGTTTAATTGTGATGGACGAACAGACAGACAAAAATACCAAACCGGCTCCTTCAACCTTACCTACCTACCTTATTTAAAATAATTTCCGCTACTATTATTTTGAAATTAATACATATATTCAAACTAGCTGTGCCCCGCGGTGTTACCCGTGATTAAAAAGTATGTCCTTTTCCTCTATGTCCTTTTGCAAATACACGGTTCCTGTATGCTATCCCATAGGAACCGTGCATTTTTCCGGGATAAAAATTTGCCTATGTCATTTTCTGACCCCTAAATTACCACTACCTATGCAAAATATCATGTCGATCCATACATTTTACCGGGATAAAAAGTCGTTCAGCCGTTCTGGCGTGATTGAGTAACAAACATACATCCATCTAAACTTTCAGATTAATAATATAAGTGGGATTAACATTCGGGGGCACCTACAATTATCTCGTAGTAGACTATTCCCAGACTTATTTAATACAGTTCTTGCGCCCGTATTCGCCCGGTTTCGCAACACAGTGACGGACGGACGACGTGGGCGTTCGTCTTATATTTAATCGTTAATTAGTCCTCTCATATTGCGTTACGTAATAGATGCAAATAGATATTGAAGTGGAATACAAATTGATAAGAACGTAAAATATCCTTCGCTGCAAGAAAGCTGCTTTTTAAGGGGATTTGGCTGTCATACTATATGTTGAAGCCTAAGCACTTCACTATTAAAAAAGAAGATGCTCTTGTCTATGGCAACCTAGAAGTTTAAGTTTTTGTTTTATATTCTCTATGATTCAACGATTAACGCGATGCGGTGCGCACGCGACATTTTTTATATAATTTAAATTTAAACCTAACATAATTAATACACACTAAATTGTAAACACGAAGAAGAAATTAAACACCGTCAACAGTGGAAGCAGTTTTTTTATTTATCTACATTGTATGGCGACCGTGACAGGACCAGCCACGCGGACGCGTGGCGGCCATGCGGGGAAAAATTGCAGAATTTTGATGACAACGGGGATCCAGGCGAGGCAGCAAGTCAACTCCATCATCAGGACACATTATCCAGGGGAGTGCCGGTCCTTTCATTGTTCCATTCCTATACAAACCTTCCATTGTTCGAGACCTGTGTATATATCCAGCACGTGTTTGCGCATCTTTGCATCTTTTTTGCTAAATTGTTCATTTATTTCATGCTTTGGTGTTAATATCCATGCATTATACATCTATTGCAAACGAATCATCATAGGTACTAATTACATTATAGTACCTACCTATCTCATAATAAGCAACGGGGCATCGTGGTGCGTGCTAAACTTAACCTATAATTTGTAACCTAATTTCATATTTTGTGGCATTTAATAACAACATTGCATATGAGCTCCAAGCATTGTACCTAGGTATATTTTCGCGATTGAGTAGGCATCCATTCGCTTACTTAAACGCATGGTGTGTCAGGTACTTAGTAGCCTGCCGAACATTTCAGACAACACGTTCGCCTGTCGAGCCCACGAGCACCTGCCAACCTGCACGACAAGCATCGCGCTCGCTCAGCGACAGCGCTATCTTCAGCTGGGAAAGTCTGTTCAGGTGTGCCCATTCCGGTTATAATGTCTGACACAGAATATAAAGAATTAATTCGTAAAAGAAGTTCCATTAAGGGGCGGGTTACATTATTTAAAAACTATGTTAATGATTTTCAAGTTTTAAAGGAGATAACAACTAAAAATATCAGTGAATTAACATTAAGATTATCCAAGTTTGAAAGCTTATTCAATGAGTTTGACATTATTCAAAATAAAATAGAGTCAATATGTTCTGATGATGGTGAGGCTCAACTTCTAGAACGAGCAGAATTAGAAAACCAGTTTTACTCATTTATAACAATAACACAAGAGATTATTCAAAAGAATTTTACTCAATTAGTTCCGAAGGAGAGTCCAAGCCACCATGACAATATTAATGTTAAATTACCTTTAATTCAGCTACCAGTGTTTGATGGTAGTTATGACAAATGGATAGAGTTTCGAGACACATTTAAGTCATTAATTCATGATAATTCATCTTTAAGTAACATTAATAAATTTCATTATCTGCGTTCATCATTACAAGGAAGTGCATCTATTGTCATAAAATGCCTTGAAATTTCCAATGATAATTATGATATAGCTTGGAAACTTATATGTGAAAGATTTGATAACAAAAGGCAATTAATTACAAACCATTTAAAATCATTACTAAATTTTGAAACATCGGTGAAGGAGTCTGATACCTTTTTAAGAAATTTAATTGATCATGTCACTAAACATTTGAGAGCTCTTAATAGCTTAGGTGAGCCCACAGAGAAGTGGGATACACTGATAGTATTCTTATTTTCATCCAAATTAGATCCAATTACATTGCAGAAATGGGAGGAAGGGAAAAACCATATCACTTCTCCTACATTATGTGAATTTCTTGAATTTTTAAGAAACAGAGCTGATGTTCTAGAGTCTTCATTAACTCAAGGCTTGCATACAAGCGATATTAAACATCATATTGAACCGCATAAACGTTTACTTAAGCCACAAAGGGCGTTTGTAGCCACTTCATCTGCATCTCATAACTCACCAATGACTTGCTTGTTTTGTAAGGGTGAGCATCGTATATTTACATGTGAACGGTTCCTTAATATGAAACCAGAGATGCGTTATGTAGAAATCGTAAAGTTAAAGGTATGTGTAAATTGTTTCCGCAGTGGTCATTTTTCTAACCAATGTAGGTTAGGTCCATGTAGGACCTGTGGGCGTAAACATAACACTTTGTTGCATAAAACAATGAATACTACAAATACAAATCATACAAATAATACAAACAATACACAACAATCAAGTGAGACTAATAATGCACATTCAATTTCATTATCTTCCTGTGTAGCAAGCCAAGTCTTGCTATCAACAGCATTAGTACAACTTTTTGATGATAATACACAACAAACATACCAAGTACGTGCATTATTGGACTCAGGAAGTCAGTCATCTTTTATTACCAATTCATTAAAAAACAAGTTAAGACTTCCAAGTGTTCAATCATCTATTAAAGTAACAGGTATTAATAACCTGTCATTCAGTGCTGTAGAAATATGCAAATTAACTATAATACCTAATAAAAAGTCAAATAAAATACATGTTAATTGTTTATCTATTGATCAAATATCGGGTACTTTGCCCTCAAAGGAAATTGACATCTCTAATATTGATATCCCACATAATATATCATTGGCAGATCCAACATTTTGTCGTCCCTCTCAAGTAAATTTGCTACTAGGGGCAGACGTCTTTTGGGATCTCATAGCAGTGGGACAAATTAAGCTTGGGCCAAATAAACCAATTTTACAAAATTCCCAGTTTGGATGGCTAGTTGTAGGGCCAATGCCTTGCCTTAATTATCAAAACAATACAGTAAATTGTAACTTTAGTCAAGATATTAGTAAACAATTACAAAGGTTTTGGGAACTGGAAGAGGTACCGTCAAAGGTAACTTTTACCCCAGAAGAAGAAGAGTGTGAAAAGCATTTTCAAGTAAATACGCGTAGGCTAGATAATGGTCGTTTCTGTGTGAGCTTGCCCTTGAAAGGCGATCCTGAAGCATTGGGAGATTCATTTTATATGTCAGTTAAAAGATTAAAACATTTAGAAGGGCGCTTTCGCCGGCAACCTCACATTAAGGAACAATATTGTGAATTTATCAATGAATATAAAGAGTTAGGCCATTTGACAGAAATTGAAAAACCTACTTTTGCTAATTACTTACCTCATCATCCTGTATTACGTGAAAAGAGTGAAACAACCAAGTGTCGTGTTGTTTTCGATGCATCAGCTAAAACTACCTCAGGTCTTTCATTAAATGACATCCTTATGGTGGGGCCTACTATACAGGATGATCTTTTTTCAATTTTAGTTAGGTTTAGGCAACATAAATTTGTAGTAATAGGAGACATTGAGAAAATGTACCGCCAGATTTTAGTAGAAGATAATCAAAGAAACTTACAAGTCATATTGTGGCGAGATAATGAAAATGAACCTATAAAATATTTACGCTTAAATACCGTCACATATGGAACATCTTCTGCACCTTTTTTAAGTGTTAGGTGTTTATTTGAGTTGGCAAATTCATGTGAGGATGAGTTAATTCGTAATACTATTAGGACTGATTATTATATCGATGATCTGTGCACTGGGCACCAAGATCTGGACACTTTAAAGTACATTTTACAGTCAATAATGAAAACTCTTGGATCAGCTCAGATGAATCTAAGAAAAATTAAATCTAACAGTATGCAACTTTTTAATGATGATACAACAAATTTTTATGAACAGAAACCTGTAGAATTTAATAAAGAATGTAGTACACTAGGACTATTATGGAACCCTTCTTCAGATAAATTAAGTATAAGTTCTACCAATTCCAAAACATTAGATAGCATGTCAACTTGCACCAAGCGTACTATTTTGTCCACAGTGGCTAGTATTTTTGATCCATTAGGGGTCCTTAGTATTTTCACAATTAAATTAAAAATATTATTACAACAACTGTGGTCATTAAAATTAAATTGGGACGATCCAGTGCCCTCTAATATTCTGCAAGTTTGGTTAGAATGTGTTATAGGTTTTGACTAATTAAATACATACAAAATTGATCGTTATGTTATGTGTACTAATCCAATCAAAATAGAGATTCATGTGTTTTCAGATGCTTCACAAAAGGCATATGCTGCCTGTGTGTATATTCGTACAATTGATGCTAAGAACTCAGTAGTGGTAAACCTCCTCTGTGCCAAGTCTAAAGTTGCCCCTCTTCAGCCGACTACCATACCTAGACTAGAGTTGTGTGGGGCATTACTTGCTAGTCGTTTAAGTGACAAAGTTATTAAGGCATTAAGATGTAACATCAATCAGGTCACCTATTGGACCGACTCTAAAATAGTTTTAGCTTGGCAACAAACTCCATCTTCTAAATTAAAACCTTTTGTGATGCATCGTATACCAGAAATTAATGAATTAACTAAGAATGGTATATGGAAATATGTTCCATCTTCGGTTAATCCTGCAGATATTGCCTCGCGAGGTGTGTTTCCTGAACAACTTGTTCAAGCTGATCCATGGTGGCATGGGCCATCTTTTTTACTACATGATGAGACACATTGGCCATCTCAGACTAAGACTTCTGATTCTGATATTGTAGAATTGCCAGAAATAAGGGTGGCTACTATGATCATAGAACAAAACATTAATATTAATATTATTGATATGGAACGATTTTCCAAGTTTACTAGATTAAGACGTACCTTTGCTTATGTTTTAAGATTTTTAAATAATTGCCAAAAACTTAATAAATTGCAAGGGCCATTAACTGTAGCTGAATTACAGGTTGCAGAATTAAAATTAGCTTTTATTTCACAGTCAAATTCATTTAAAATTGAAGTTAATTCATTAAATAAGAATAAAGGCTTAAACAATAAATCTAGACTTTTAAGTTTAAATCCATTTATTGATGAGGATGGCCTTATGCGCGTGGGAGGCAGATTAAGTAACTCTTCATATGATTATCATAAAAAACATCCTATAATTGTTGATTCTAAACAGCATTTTACCAAACTTTTACTAGAATTTTATCATTTACAGTTAATGCATGCTGGACCACAACTGCTTCTTTCCAGTATTCGTGAGCAATATTGGCCAATTGGTGGCAGACATCTAGCCAGACAAGTATACAAAAAATGTATCAAGTGTCAACGCGTGAAAGGAGCAGTTGCTGGCCAGATTATGGGTGACCTGCCTGCCCAACGGATAACACCAGGTTTTCCATTCCAAGTAGTAGGAACCGACTATGCCGGTCCTTTTTATATACTCAGTAAAAGAGGTCGTGGTGCGAAAATACACAAGGCCTACTTATGTATTTTCGTATGTTTTAAAACTAAAGCGGTTCATCTAGAAATTGCTAGCGATTTATCTACTCAATGTTTTATTCTAGCCTTTAGGCGCTTTATTTCTAGAAGGGGCAAACCGCTAGAAATATTTTCCGACAATGGATCTAATTTCGTAGGGGCTAGTAAAGAATTTGGCAAGTTTCTGAACGAAAATTATAATTCTGTGTCAGAGCATTTTACCGACGAGGGTATCCAGTTCAGATTCTCCCCAGCTTACTCTCCAAATTTTGGCGGTTTATATGAAGCCGCAGTTAAATCGGCCAAGTTTCATTTAAAAAGAATATTAGGCAATATGCACTTTACATTTGAGGAACTTGCGACAGTATTTACACAGGTCGAGGCAATTTTAAACTCTCGTCCCCTGTGTCCTTTGACATCCGATCCTCAAGACCTTTCCCCTCTTTCCCCAGGGCACTTCCTGGTAGGAAGACCACTGACTTCGCTGCCAGCGCCTGACCTTCAGGATGCCTCGTCGAACCGCCTGCATCACTACGCCAGGATCGAACAAGCACGCCAGCACTTCTGGGCCAGATGGTCCCAAGAATACATCTGTGAACTACAGCAGCGTACGAAGTGGCGAACCAGTCAACCCAACATGGAACCGGGTCAGATGGTGCTCATTAAGGAAGAGCACACACCGCCTTTAAAGTGGCCGCTAGGAAGAATCAAGCGGCTGTATTCAGGGCCAGACGGAGCTGTTCGAGTTGTAGATGTCCAGACCACCAAAGGGGATCTCCGCCGCGCCATCAACCGTCTTTGTCCTTTGTTAAATCAGGACGACAGCAAATCATCTTGAAATCCTCTCGCATTTCAAGGCCCGGGAGGATGTTGAAGCCTAAGCACTTCACTATTAAAAAAGAAGATGCTCTTGTCTATGGCAACCTAGAAGTTTAAGTTTTTGTTTTATATTCTCTATGATTCAACGATTAACGCGATGCGGTGCGCACGCGACATTTTTTATATAATTTAAATTTAAACCTAACATAATTAATACACACTAAATTGTAAACACGAAGAAGAAATTAAACACCGTCAACAGTGGAAGCAGTTTTTTTATTTATCTACACTATATACTCAACCAACGGTGAAGGAAAACATCGTGAGGAAACCTGCATGTCTGAGAGAATCCCTGGAAAGATGTGTGAAGTCCGCCAACCCGCACTGGGCCAACGTGGTGGACTATGGCCTAATCCACCTCGCATTGTGGGGAGGCCTGTGCCCAGCAGTGGAACATTAAAAAGGGATGGCATTATTATTATATTTTATTACATACTGAACACCTCGACTTCAACGAGATTAGGTATTTCGCAGAGCAAGGGGCCATAGCACAAGCTAAATGTATTTTATCTATAACATCCATTTGACACGAAACGCGGTACCTATTTCTATACAAAGAAGAATGCCTTAACATGTCACCGACTCATATTGATTTCTTATATTTACGCGAATACTACACATTGAAATAAAACTAATTTTACGGATTTTATCGCGTTTATTTTACGGGGATTCATAGTTCCTTGAGCGCTACGTATAGCCCTCATTTTTAAAAACGTCTGTTGAAACCAAGAATTCTTCAGTTCAATAGCGGCTTAAAACGGTACGATCTCTGTGCGAAATATAACATGATAATAAAACCGCACTGCAATAAACGAGGCGATATGCTTTATTTCTTAAAACGCCGTTGTCGTTGCGCGTGAACAAGTTAGACCGGCTAAACTTGAACTTCCTTCGTTGAATGCATAGTTCCGCACATCAAAATTAAGAACGGTACCATAAGGCCCGCGCGCCCACCGGTGGAACGGCACAGCAAGGATGTATTAGGTGTCGAATTATAATATAACTTAATATTATTGGGTTATAGTTGACTTTTCAAAGGTAGTAGCTGTCACATGCTTTATTATGATGCTGTGACGGCGGCACTCAATCAACCGACTGAAGTGTATGAGAAGATTAACTGGTGGATGGACTGCACGTAGTATGCCAGGCTCATAGCATGTGGCTATAGTTGTCTCTGCCTACCCCATAGGAAAGAGGCATTAGCAGTGCTGTATTAAGCCTACACGGAGCCTATGTTTAAGTCTATCCATTGAATGGTAGGTGGTCGATATGCCATATCTATCTTACTTGATAGATGTTAGACGGGAGGCCCCCTAAAGCGCGGGCTGGCGCGGCGGCTGGCCCGGCCACCTTGACATGCGATTTTCTCCGGAATTATAGAGAGTACATTGAAAAAGAAAGCGGTACATATGCTTCTCGCGAGGAGTACATTCGTATAGACTACACCACAAGTATCTAGGATAGTGGGGTTTGGGCCAGCCTGACGGACGTGGGCCTTTAGCACTTGCACTCTCTTCCTATATGACTATTCCGATACTGGGCATGAGTATACCTAGACCCTATTTGTCACGTTTAAGTAGCACACGATTTCACGTCAAAACTTTTTTATGCCTTTGTAAATGGATTGTAACTCGCGGATAATTTTGTTTGTGTGTGTGTGTAATACACACGAGAATAGTTTTGCATACTGTTACGCTACTGAGTGCGTGCGTTCGTACGCGCCAGCCGGCTAATGTCCCGACGGACGGAGCCGCGGTCCAAACGAGATTGTTTATTGGTCGAGCGATAACGCCGTCGTCGCACTCATTAGGAACATGTCTGCTGTCATCCTTAAGATTAATACCCGCTTGTATGGGTTGTGAAATAAATAAATACAAAATTGATTAATTTAGCACTGTGCACCTGAAATCCCGAAGGTGCATCGCAGTGCACCCACATTTCGCTGGTGATTATGGTTTTAATTTAATAGGGGTGTACCTATTGCCGTTATACCAGACGCACTCCCTTCAAAGGGAGGGGATTCCATTCATAGTTAACTACACTGGCTCACTGATGCTTGGCGAACTTCACATGTCTTTTCGCAAGATTTGTAAGCTTCTCCGCGATGTTTGCCTTTAGAGTACAACAAGTGATATCATTATTCAAAATTAACATGAAATCCGAAAATCCCAATGGTGCTGGGTTTTCCATCTGCATACTTTGATTGCCTTGTTGGTCGAACACTTTGATTAGACAAAAGTGTCTAATCAAAGTGTTCGACCAACAAGGCAATCACTATATTGTATTGTATTGAAATATCTAAGCCCCGTTTTGATTGTCACTGAGATCAACCCTGGTCCATTTTGGCTACCAATAATAAACTAATGAAATGTGAAAATATGGCTTAGCAAATGTTAATAGACTCGGCTTATATGTCGCCTAATACAGTGTGTGCATGACAGTACACATCTGCCTATCCCTACAGAATACAGTCGTGATCGTAGAGCGGGCAAAGTTGCTGAAGCCTAGTTATTCCAATCCCATTCCGTGTCAACATCTCTCATCGCCAATAATGGCGCCAGCACTTCACCAATACCACATTCTGCCCTAACGCATATAGCAAGTCCAACGACCCCACTGACTCACTCCTGGAGACCAGAGATTTGGGTCGAACGTAAAACAGTTCCCAAAACATTTCTGTAATTAGTCGCCCGACAGTTCCTAGTTTGACTAAGTCTCGGAAACGGGTCAAATCGTTTGCTACAAGCGAAGGCCAATATTGCACAATACAAAAATTAGCAATATTATTACAGCACGTCAAGTGCGAGCTAACCGTATACTTTATAGTCTTCCGTATTTAGACATTTTGTATGGAGAATTGAATAGCGCCTCTAACGGACGGTATTAAAAACTAAATCAGTGATAAGGCCGCCCATTGTGACACTCTCTGTATAAGCTAAGTAGGTTTATGTAATTTTGTATTAATTTTATGTGATGGAACAATAAAGAGTTATCTATATATCTATCTAAATACGTTAGACTATAAAGTATAAGGTTAGCTTACGAATAATCTCGCACTTGACGTACAGATTTAACTAAACAAGTGGTATTACAAAATTGACGCATTAACGAAAGAAAAAAATCTTGATAATTTATAAAGATGTTAGGTATAGGAACATTGTTATTTGTGGTCGTCAGAAAACATGGAAACGATGAGTAACATGTCATTGATCGAATATCCAACTTAGCCAATGTAAATATTTATTCATACCAAGTCAACGTCCCAGTTACGAGCGGCAACAAAAGAGAAATTCCCACCTTTCAGATCATTTCAGGCTGAACTATTTTCGTTCGGGATTCGTTTGGATACATATAAATGCGTTTTGCTTTTAATCGCGTTAAAGGAAGCGTGTATTTAGAATAGCTTTACTTTAGTCACGTGCCAATGACCTTAGCGGGCGAGTGCACAAAGAAACTTGGTGATATATTATTGGTTACAAAGTATTTAGGTGCGTCGTACGCACCCCAAATCTCGATGGGAATGTGGCTTACGTCTGGGCGTGAAAATCTTACAAATGCTGTCGTATAGATTTGTAGTTATTTTTTGGCTCCACACTATTTGCGCTGAAATTCTCTACATTTAAAAGTTGTAACTCTTATTAGCGGTTACAAATTGTTATCTTAGAGATTGACGAAGTTACCGTTCTTCTTAATTTCTAACGTTATTTATACAAGCAAAATAGGTAAGTACACTTGAAAACGTTAATATAGGTACCACTAGCAGAACATTCGCAAAGCTTCGCGCACACAGAACACAATTAGAGCGAGCATTTATCAAGTTCCAATAATTAGCACATCCAACCACCATGACGTCAAACCCATGACCCAAACGTCTGACCAGCCTAGAACCGCGAATTCTCAAGGTGCGATGACGCAATGAACTTCTTAAGGTCGATATGCGAAAATACTTTTTTTTCCTCTATTACGAAACGTCCGCAACGTAGGCAGACAATGCACATTACCTCGACATTGGAAGACGCGACGCGGCGACGACGCTCTATTTCTGAACTCAGTCGTGGCTCGTTTTTCATTTTCATACATTGTGAACGTATTGCATGGGATGGGATGTTTGTATTATGTAGAGCACGGCTGTAAGGCGGTTGGACAATTATTGTTGATGACTCTACCATTGAATCTCAGAACTGCATCTCAATTCTGAATAGAATTTTCGGACCCTTGTTAACCAATGTCAGTATTTTGCATCAGCTAAGAATATAATAGAGAGTCGAATGACTTACGGTGTTAGTAAATCAGGTGATATAAAAAGGTCGTAGATAGTGCAATACATACAACCTTAAGATAAATGTAGAGACTGAATTAGTCGCGCATATGGTAGCTACAACTGAAATCTTCTATACATATAAATAAAATTGGAGTGTCTGTAACTTAGGCTACTTTTATTTTAGAAAAAAAAATAGGATCTCTCGAAAAAAAATTAAAACCAATGTTGCAGCGCTGCGCCTGATTAAAGTTTGATAGCAACAATCTGCAATGCGTACCGCGGGATCAGAACGCGAACAGGCTGTTACCAACGGCTGAGTCTTTGTTAAATACCACGCGGACGAAGTCGCGGGCAACAGCTAGTATTGTAATGAAATCACAGAACACACACATAAGTTACAGTCTACTAATTGGCGAATAACTGAACGTTATGTGGGAGGTTGATTGTCAAGGATTAACAGAAATGTGTTTTGTTTCGCGCAATTTTGTGACGCAATACAATTGTGCTAGTACCTCACATAAAACAGAGACCACTTCAAGTGCGAGCTAACTGTATACTTTATAGTCCACCGTATTTAGACATTTTGTATGGAGAATTGACAAGCGCCTCCAGCGGATGGTATTTAAAACTTTCAATTCTCTATACAAAATGTCAAAATACGGTAGACTATAAAGTATATGGTTAGCTTACGAATAATCTCGCGTGACGTACAGGCGTCATACGACCACACAAAACAACAGAAACGTCACGAAATAATTGACGGCAATACCACACGACGACAGACTCACAAAGAATACTTTGTTGAAGTTATGAATCAACACTTGAATATTTTTATTCTCTTGTTCTAGAAGTAAGTATTTATGTCAAGGCATGGACCATTTTACGACGTATGTACGAGGTACTCAAAAATTGGTATATACCAGTCATCCCACTAATCTATACTTCTATACTAATATTATAAATGTGAAAGTTTGGATGGATGGATGGATGTTTGTTACTCTTTCACGTTAGAACGGCTGAACGGATCTGGATGAAATTTGGCACAGATATAGATTATAGCCTGGAATAGAACATAGGCTACTTTTTATCCCGGTAAAATGTATGGTTCCCGTGGGATAGATTTGTTTAAATTTTTCATGGAATACCAATAAATTCATTTTCTCATACATTTGATTCTGAGGCGGTACGAAGTTCGCCGGGACAGCTAGTATTAAAAATGTGAAAGATTGGATGGATGTTTGTTACTCAATCACGCCAGAACGGCTGAACGGAACTGCATGAAATTTGGCACAGAGATAGGTTATAGTCTGGAATAGCACATAGGCTACTTTTAATTCCGGTAAATGTATATACTTTTTAATGGCGGGTAACACCGCAGAGCGCAGCTAGTCTTTCATATAAAAATGGTCAGGTTTCATCATTGCATAGTCCTGCTAACATATCCGATAGCCTCATAAAGGAAAACAAAGATTAACAAAGCTATTATTTATAGAATACGTATTTGTTATATCTGTAGAAAGTTCTTTGTACGTTGATAAACATCACGATGTAATCGCGTGTGAGAAGTATGGGAACTTTTCCAACCAATTTTGTCAGGAATTTCCCTGATCTCAATATGTTATCAGCATTTATACATATTCGTTTTTGTTGTTCAATACGCGAGGCCCTAGCAGCTGTTGGATATATGTCATAATACATTTCTGGAAAATTTGTATTTTTATAATGGATGCCGGAATCCATTAATGCGGTCTGCTTTAAATATCTTAGCTCTTATTGATTACTTGAATTGTTACTATGCTTCCAGTTTAATGATAGAAATGTTGAACTATGATTGATTTGACTTTTCAAAAAAAATTGTGTAACCTTTCAATGTTACTTGTCCACATGATTTTAAAGGCGGATTTTGTAGCCTAAACAAAATTGGAAGTTTGTATTATCTCTAAGTATTAGTTTTGTTTGATAGATAACCTTGCTACTCAATCCCAAATTATCTAGTGAGGGACTATTGCCGAATGGGCGAATAAACACAAACCGTTAAAAAAAACACAAATAATATGGGTATTGCCAGATCGGGAATTGAATTCGGGAATTGAATTGAATTGAATTCCGTTCCGATCCGGTTGTAGAGTTAAGGAAAAAATGTAATGACAATTTGTAAGTGCCCCCGTAGGCCTATACGAAATAAATGATTTGACTTTGACTTTGACTTTGAATCTGTATTTATATCAACTGTTCAAAAATAAAATAAGTAATCATAATAATATAATAATATCGCCAGACGAACACACCAAATATACGGTCCACACTAAGCAACGCTTGTATTATGGGTACCGTACAATGGACTGAGGGCGAACTCAGTATATAATACTTATCATACTGAACATCCATGACTCGGGTACAAACATTCGTGCTCATCACACAAAGTGTGTGGCCCTACCGGGATTCGAACCCAGGAGCGTCAGCGCCGAAGGCAGAGTCACTACCCAATGAGTGTCGTCATATATGTATATAATAATAATAAAATATTCAAGTAGAATCATTACGCTATATGTTTTATCAGGAAAGTTTCAGTAGATTTCTAGATACCTAGTTCTATAAATAAGATTAAAAATGTTTGTTTTGAGTTAGAAACGTCCTGCCTTCGCTCGCCTGTGCTGACATTGAATTAAGTTTTATCGGTGTCAAAGAACCTATTAACATGTTTAAAGAAAATCGCGTGTATTTTCATTTAAATGAAGCTCATTCGATATTTAAATTGGGTCACGCACAGAACACAATACTGAAATGATCAGTGACAAGTGAAAAGTGACAGTTACTATGCGGTTGCTGTTCGATTATGAATCGATTGTGTTAGCAGACTTGGGGCCCAGATGTGGCGGACGGACGGACGGACATAATCGCATCATAAAGGTTACGTTCTTACGAGTGTAAAAGTAAAAGGGATTATTCAAAAGTAAAAGGGACTATTCTATAATTGCCCTCTTAAATCTCCAATGGTATAGTGACACAAACTTATCTACTAGACCGCAGCGCTAATGACGATATAAATCTTTCAAAGTTGACTTTTCTTTTTTAACCGACTTCAAAAAAAGGAGGAGGTTCTCAATTCGGTTGTATTTTTTTTAATTTTTTTTACAATATTGACATTAGTTCTAGTTTTCACCACTACAAATACATTAGTTACAACGCCATCATTTAATCTATGACTAACAGTAGTGTTCGAAAATTGAATATTTGAATTTACTCCTAATGTCCTTCGACACGGTCTTATCAATCCACCAAGAGGGAGACAAAGTAATAAGAAAAAAAGAGTTGTTTTCATTGACCTCCATCGTTGGATGGAAAAGCCCTCACACATGGACAATACACAAACTAAACATAATTAAGGGTAGGTATCTACTGTTGCAGTATATAACTAGATATTTATATTGCGTGCTCATCGATGCACCGTTCCAGAACATTCTGATTGCATGTTAGGGTTGTTGAACGTAAATTAGCGTGGTGAGATAATTTTAACCGCGCGTCCATCATGTTCGACAGGCGTTCGGCGTTCGGGTCAACGTCAACTCGCGGAAGCATCGGCGTCGGGTCGCGAAGCGCGAAAATGGAACGCAGCGGATATAATTAAAACAGTACGGACAAATCGTTGGCGGGGATTAACGCGTGAATTCGGTCAGCCATCGCTCGCCCATGTTCTCGACGCTCGTTGTTGGAATGACAGATAATGTTGGTTTGTTTTGAGTTGTGGGAACGCCGGGCCGGTCCGCGTGGAAAATAGGACGTCTGCGGCGCTACAAGTTGGTTGATATGTTGGTCAACTTTTGCTTCATTCTGTAGTTTAGAGTACTGTCTGTTATTGTTTGTCTGCAGAGAAAAGACACTCTAGTACCAAGGGGTTGAATTTATCATATTGCTGCTTAGTAATAAGAAAACGAAATCACTATCCTTACATTACAGGACCTTCCTTTGGATTGATCAATCAGAATCAGCATCAGAATATTTTTATTTATATAAACCATCAAGTACAGTACTGTACAGTTTGACTTAGGAATCGTCAAAATAGTAAGCTACAACTTTACCACCCGTTCGAAATACCGTTCCTATATGGAGAAGAACGGGCAAGAAACTCCGTAGTTGCTGTTTTTAAAAAGATATTTAATCTTAACCATTAATGTTTTAATTTAAACAATTGCCCTAATCATTGTTACCCACACATTATGCGGGTATTTTTGTATTCGCAATAAAGCACGTTTAATATGCGCGTCGTAATATAGCGCATGCGTACTGGAGCGCGATCAAACAGGCGGGATGTTCCTTGCTCGTCAATTAGGCAAAATCACATTTGGCAGTGTTCCCGACCACTTGTACCGCTGTTGATTTCAACGTGTTGAGTCGCAGTGCGCCGGCCATGCCCTTATAAGGCGGTATTGAGAGAAATAATGGCATATATTCGCGAGTCATAAAAAAAACTAACGACCGTAAGGCGATATTGAGATAAGGCCACGAATTTTCGCGTGCCCTAGAAAGAACGTTGTAAATGTCTTGATTTATCTGAATTTGTTCTGCTAGAACCGTGTTTGAATGTTTTATTTGTATATAAATATCTCCGTTTGATGCATTGTAGGTGAGCTTTAAACAAAGAAAATATAAAGGATAGTTGGCAGGTTTACAGTTTGTTCTCATTTTGCATCGTCATTTATAATAACTACCGACCTGTTAGAATAATCAGACAACCCACAGCGTACACTAAAAGTGAAGCCTTAAAACTCAGGTCTACAATCTAAAAAACATTCTAGACATGAGCTTTTTTAGGCTTCACTATAAGCTTACTCCGTGTGTTGTCTGAATATTCTAATAAGTCTGTGATAATAACAACAACTTAGTAACAAATTCAACAGATACTGAGTTTTGAGTCGTTGCTATGTATCGTCACGAGATTGGTTAAGAGAATGTAAGAATCGAAATTTCGAGAAAAAATTGTCTAAAACCATATCAGGTAACTAAATATTTCATGCTGCAAACGTTCGTTTGTATGTCTCCTCAGATAATATAATAATAATAACCGTGTGTCAGTTATTTTACCCCTAAAACAGGGAGAAGAAAAACAAAACAAAAAATATAAATAATAATAATATCGCCAGACGAACACACCAACAAACGACGCTTGTATTATGGATGACACACAATGGACTGAGGGCGAACCCAGTATATAATACTTATATAGATATTAAACATTCATGACTCGGGTACAAAAATCCGTACTCTTCACACAATGACTATCCCCCCCCCAGAATTCGAAGCCGGCACTCGCGGCACGTAAAGCAGGGACACTACCAACTACGCTAATCAGGGCCCCAATGTTCGATTATGAATCGATTGTGTTAGCAGACTTGGGGGCCCAGGTCGTAAAAATATAGTGCGATCAAAAACAACGGCCTCTACAATTATTGGCAGCCGGCAAACTGAATAAAAAATATCATGAAAGCGTTTACAGCGCCCACTTTGTGTAGCAAGATGTCTCTATTCCACAAGCTTTCGTCGAAACAATGTTTTGATAATAAATTTATAGGTTTTATTGAGACGCGGCGGCCAAATTGCAATTTAATTTCAAAATAATTGTAATTGGTGAATCAGAATCAGAATATTTTTTATCAATCTGAACCATTCAGTACAGTGAAGCATTGATAGCCAAATGAGTAGAACGCTTGCCTCGGTAACAAGGATCGCAGGTTCAAACCCCAGCTCGCGCCACTGGGATTTCTGGATTTCATGTGCGAATCTTATTTTCTACCATGATTATCACTTGCTAAATGGTGCAGGAAAACATCGCAAGGAAACCTGCATGTCTGAGAAAACACCTCGTAACACGTGTGAAGCCCGCCAGCCTTATTTATTGAGTACAGTACTTATGAATCGTCAAAATTGTTAATAAAAGCTTAGCTACAGTTTTACCACCCGTTCGGAATGCCGTTACGTATCTAGAAGAACGGGCAAGAAACTCTGAGGTTGCATTTTTTTTTAAATCTTTTACACTCTTGACCAGAACATTGTTATGGGTATGTAAAAATAATGTAGTCACGGCTAGGCAGACTTGAGCAGCTGATCAAAAAAGTGCTAACTCGGTGACAGACGATTTGGTACAATTTAGTGATACCTATCGAAATCTATTTCATTCTAAAAGATTTTTCGTCGCGTATATACTAAAAAACAAACAAACGTCCTTCGAGCGTTCTTACAAGTCAAAATGCACTATCTTGAACACGAGCAGAATTTTTTAACACCGATTCTAATAAATGCATTCAGACAGCGAAAGCAACAATGTTGGAAATTGCGATAAAGACTATTTTAGAACATTGGTAAGTATTGTTTTAAATTGTATTAAATGTGTTTTATTACTTTGACTATATAGCCGAAAAGATATTATCTAATATACCAGAGATGTGAATACCTATTTCTTTTTCTAGTTCTTTTTCGCCTCAATGTTCAAAACTATTTCTTTATTAGTCCTACAATCTTTATCGTTTACATCTTCGTAGACATAGTTTTGCATGAAAGAAACACCTCCATTTTAACTCCTAAAACATCCCTATACCTATACCTAGAAAGGGATAGAAACATAGTAGTCGAGTAAACGGCATGAACCATGGACATTGTGACTATATTTAATGAAGCAACACTGGTATACCCATATACAACTGCGATGAATATGGGAATATTTTATTTAAAACCATACACTCTAAGACCAGATCAATTTTACATTTATCCATTGTTGTATGACTTAGATATTGAAGGCCATAACGAAACAATGTCTATTTACAGTAGAAGAGCTTTCGTTTCAGATAAAATAAAGTATGTTGTTGCTTGCTTTATAAATCTGAAAATGGGATGAGCGAGCGAGTAAGCCCCAATGTGATAGAACCCCACAATAGAAACGTATTGCCTTATAGCGAGCATTCTTTCAGATTGTGTGTTGTGTATTTTTGGAGCTTTCTAACAGAATTTCACAGAAACACGAGAATTAACAAAAATGATCGGTATTAATGACAATGCAATTCGTATTTAATATTTTCCTCAATGCCTTGGTGGCAGTAACGTTTATTATCACATAGATTTCATGTTCTGCATGAAAATATTTGCACCGAAACAGTTCTCGGAAACTGTAACACATGTTTTTCAACAGTTTTTACTTGTTACGTCACATCTGCTTACAGATGAATGAGTTTTAGCTGAAGATTAATGAACGCAGCATCTAAATATAGCCTCACAATGGACATCCTAACCGACTTGTAATATCGACACACGTACAATTTATGTGTTTAGAAACTTGAAGTTCTTAAAACAAAGATGGTAAGATTATATTGATTTCTTATATTTGCGCGAATACACATTGAAATAAAACTATTTTTAAGACCTCAAGACACAGTGAGCTCTTTCTGCGTAGATCGGACCGCAAGTAACAACTAAATATGAGGGTAGCCCCGTCAAACTATGAGACTAGGACGTCATCCACCTCAGTCCTCCCGTGACCATGGTTGCTGTAAAGCAGCCGAAACGGGCGGAACGTAAAAACAAAAAATAAACCCGATAGAATCCTTAAAAATTGTTTTATTTCAATGGTAAGATTAATTCCCCCAAAAGTTAGGGGAGAAACATTTTCGAAATTCCGACTGAATAGAGATAACACCCGCAGACAGCCAATGAAATTTTTGCAGTCATTATCTTATAATTATAGATCGCACTAGATAAACTGAGTAAAGACGGCAGCTCTACGGATGCTGAATTCATACAATTAGTCTTGTGCAGAACTTTAATAAAAGAGACAAGTGGAAATCTAAAAACCTGTCAAAGATGTTTTTTTTTAAATTCCGCTTAACGTATAGCTACAAACACATGGCTATAAAAAAGTGCTTTCCATATATCGTAACACCTTGCCGAATTAACCAAATTTTGGACCAAAGGACTCAGATTGGAAGTCGGCCTCCCAAATATAAGAATATATATGTTTTACTACGCCCACCCTGATCTGAGCAACTCAATTCCAGCCGCACTAATTAAACATTAATGCTTCCAAGTTTCCATTTACTGAGTGACACGAAATTTCTTAATTTATCGCATGAATTGACTTAGACCTTGATGGCAATATTCGAACGTGTCAACATCAGATCGCATTTTACCAAATTTAGGAGGCACTTTTAAGTGGTAGTTACCGACGATATTTGAAGCAAATTTTTGAATTAAGGTGGAAGCTCAGGGTCAGGGCGCGAAATGCAAAATGTCAATGGTTAACTTTTTGGTGTTGTATCGCTTTAGGTATTTTTTTAAGCAAACTTAATACATCGAGACATTCAATGCAAAATGCTAATATTGCAAAACACTAAATTACATCGTAAAGATGTCCAAATTTTTCGTAAAAAAATAAAAACCATTGACATTTTGAATTTCGCGCCCTGACCCTGAGCTTCCACCTTAACAACCCATAGTATTTCATATTCAAAGTGCAAGACGCAGTCCTTCCTTGCGCAGGCGCACACAAGCGCGCATGTATTGTAATGTTTATGTATATGTTTGTGTGAGAGTCTGGTCTGTGGAGTGTAAATAGGTGTTTCTAGATGTAAGGAGTTTTTTTACGTTAAATCTTATAAGTATCACTCCCATTATCATTAAAACCTGAGATTAATACAATTGTACCTACTATATACATATTTATTCTTAGTGTTATAGAGTTAACTAAAATTGTAGTTATATACTGAATTATGGAGAATCGTTATTGTTTATTATTTGTCTATTGTTTTTGTCAAGTATTATTTACGTCTTCTGCAACTATAAACAATTTTGTACTTTTTTCTCAGATTACTACACTAATAAATGTGCTGTAATGAAATCGTTTAGATTCATACAGCATACAGCATCTTCGATAAGAAAGCGATTACTCACGAGGTCTGAAATATATCTGTCTGAGAGCGGCACCTGCTCACCATTCATCATTCAGGTTTAATGCTCTGTCCCTTTGATGCGTTTAACATAATCGGCCGTCATGAAAAAACAAAGCCATTTGCCAAAAAGATTCATCCAAATATTTTTGATCTCCTGAGTCGGGTATGCAAGGACAAGAGTGTCGAATAAACAAACCGACGGGCTCCCAGAACTGTTCAGGATATGTTTAGAACTTTATCGAATCGAATTGGATGTTTTGGCCTCCAATTTTCTAGGTAACTCCATAAGTTTACGAGTTGCAGATCATACTGTAAAGACCTAAACACAAGTGGTTCAGACGCACACATTAATGCTCGCATTTGTATTGTGAATAAACATCGTAATGTAGCAGATAAACTAGGATGGGAGCCAAGACGAAAATATGCTGCGGCGCGTTTTTCCATTGGATTTTGCGCTTTGGAAACGAGCAGTAGTCGCGCCCGACAGACGTTCATTGTTTGGTACACGCATGGAATGTGATAACACGAAGTGCTATCACTCGTACTGGCAACTGATGGAGCTCGCGGACGGAATATACATTAGTCACGCTCGAGCCTCATAGCGTGTAAGAAAGTACACGTATGATGTCGACACTCTCCTGCGAGACCGGGGCTCGGCGCCGGCCGCGTCGAGCCGGAGCCGAGCCGAGGGTGCGCTGTTGTGAATGATAAATGTGTACCTATCTGTGCGGTGTGTGCATTCATTGTGAGGCAGTGTCCCGTTTGTGTATGTCTTGCAAGGTCACACGTGGAGCTCAGGTCGATGCACACGCGCCAAGGTGGACTCGGAAATTTTCATTCAACCGACCGTTCTATTTACATCGGCGATCGGCACGAATTATCGTAAGTGGCGCATCGCGCGCGCACTTCCTCCACTGACGTAGGCCATCGGACCTTCGTGCCGATAGTTTACGAGCGAGCGTCCCGCCGCGCCCGGAATACACCGGGCGCGCGGACGCCGCGAAGGGAGAAGGAGCGGCCGGAGGTCGCGCGAGGGCCGGACGGCCGCTCCGTCCGGATCTGTTTACGTCCGTGTTCACTGTCAAACGTGTTATCTGTTATGTGAGCAGGCGCGTCCGGCGCTGGCGTCGCGGCGCGCGAGGCTATATTTGTGTCGCGCGGGCGTTACATAAAACTGTCGTGTGTCGATCCTCACCTCCTCTATCTTGAGGCTGGTGCGGACCACCTTGCGGGTGACCGCGCTCTCGTACGTCTCCTCGATAGTCTCGGCCATGGTTCGCGGGCGCACGGGCGACGCGCGCAACAGTAGCGCCGGTACTGAGGATCGGCCGGTTATTTTTAGTCGTGCGTGCTGGTGTCGCCGGCGGCGGAGCTGGCGAGTTGCGAGGGAACCGGGGCGGCGCAGTAGTGCCGCGGGCCGAGCGGGGCTGAGGACTGGGGACTGACTTCGGAGCCGCGTCGTAGGGCGCCGCTGCGCGCACGCCACTTGAGATACGGATCGACGCATCGCGCGTTTAATGGCCCGACGGATTGTGGGGTGGTTGTTGATAAAATCTACGTTCTTGTATGAGCTGAAAAAAATCTTGCTACAGTTCTAGCGCTGCTGGCTGATACAAGACAAAATGTGACTTACCTACCTCGAATAAGCCTCATTCTGGATTATAGTCTGATTCTGACCTATGTGGCATAGTCATTAGTTATTAATGTGAGATTATTCACGTTTTGATTTGCGTGCTAGTTCTGCTAGAGATGTGAGTAGTTCGAAAAATTCTAGAATATGAGGCTTCTCGATAAAATCATTGTTTTTTTTTTTTTAAATGTTATGAAAATTTTAAAGAAAATAACCGTAGATTAAAACTTCTTACTGTTTCTGGGTTCGTGTCCGGAAAACATTTTGTACATAACATTTGTCTACCGTCAAAATGAGTGATGAACTTTCTGAATTCTTTCAAAAATGTATGTAAGTACCTAAGCTATGAAATAATTGACCGTGAATACAATGCAAAGCAGATTCAATTGCGATTGTAAGCTTAGCTTTAGAAAATGCTGTAAAATCCTAATACATTTGAATGAATAGCTGTATGAGGTCTCGTAAACATTTCCATTTACCACACAAACAATACACGTAGCGCCATCTAGTCTGGAAAACCTGAACATCAAAACGAATTAGAAAGGTACTAACAGTTCACCGCCAGATAGCGCTGTTAGTTCGAGTTATCCAATGCCATCTAGCGGCAAGGAACCGAAGTCATACGCCGTTGAACATTCATTCTATTTTCAAACTTATTTATTTACTAGCTGTTGCCCGCGACTTCGTCCGCGTGGTATTTAACAAAGACAACCGTTGACAACAGCCTGCTCGCCCATTCTGAGCCCGCGGGACGCATTGCAGGTTGTTGCTATCAAACTTAATCAGGCGCTGCGCTGCAACATTGGTTTTAATTATTTTGTGAGTTCCTATTTTTTTTTCTAAAATGAAAGTAGCCTAAGTTACTCCTTGTTACATCAGCTATCTGCCAGTGAAAGTCCCGTCAAAATCGGTCCAGCCATTTCAGAGATTAGTCGGAACAAACAGACAGACAGACTGACAAAAAAATTAAAAAATGTTGTTTTGGTATAGGTAACGTGTATACATCCAAATGCACTTAGTAAAAAGCGGTTATATTAATATTACAAACAGACACTCCAATTTTATTTATATGTATAGATGACGCCGGTTTTGTAAGACTCGTTTGATACAATCCGTCCTGCGCTTAAAATTATGTTTTTCAATCATTCTTAAAATAAAACACAACAATTTGTTCAATGTTTTTATTATCTCATTACGCAAAATGCAACATTACGACTCGCGGTAATATAAATTACATAAATATGTACGCCTAAGTCTAATTACATATAATTTCGAGATACTTTCCTTTATACATATCACGCGACAGCGAATATATGGAGACGTATTGTTCTGGGCACAGCCTGAGACAGAACATAATATATTATCGAATGATTCATTTTAATCTTTATTTTGTTATAGTTAGGGTTGAACTAAATTTGGCATAGCAATAACATAATATACAAATATTATTGTTTAACACAAAGATTGAAGTCTCCATGGTTTACGCTGTATTATCACTTCTGCTAATACTTAAAAAATATTAATTATTTTTTATTCTCGCTCCATCTGTTGTATTGTGTGATGTTTATTCAACTTGACTGTAACAAAAAATATTTCGTTAAATCCAGTAGTAGGTATTGAATCAAAATATTATCGTAGGGGAAATTATTGTCGAAAAGATGCCGAATCCGCTATTTGAGCGCACCAACGGAAACTACTGGAGTATTTTGATTAAGATTTCCGGGTCAACATATAGTTTACTTTTGAGCCGCGTGAAATGAATGGATTCCCTCGGAATAGCCAAGAACTGTATCTGAAAATCCACTCGACGGATTTTTATTTGAGGTTGGTTGTTTGAGGTTAAAACAAACTAGGTATCAAAAAGGCCTTGTCCGCGTGGAATGGTGGCAAGAATGCTGGCTGCATTTCCTATATTGAGGTTAGATATTTTTTATCCTGGAAAATAGGTGATACTTTTCAGTCGAGATAGCCATAATACATAGTCCACGAGTATGAGTCGCGTACTGCCAGTAAATAAATCAGTAAATAGTCACGAACACAAACGGTCCCAAAATAAGCAACGCTAGGGCCTAAGGGCGATCCCAAAATATAATAAGGTACTTATACATATAGATATTATCCGAAATCATCATCACTACAAACATTGGTGCTCATCACACAACGTTTTTCTATCGGGATTCGAAACCGAGACCCTCAGTGCTAAAAGCAGGGTCGAGATTATCGTTTCTCATTGACTATGGCGTATGGAATATCAAAGGTTAGTATACCCTATCTGAATCACTCGGTATATATACTAACATGACACGCATGGTGTTGGTGAAGCCGGAGCCCTGCCGCCAGCCGGTGACGACCACCACTTGGTCGCCGGTCTTCACGAACCCGCGGTCGCGCCCGAACTTGAGCCCGCTCTGCACGCGGTTGTCCACGTCCTTCAGCCAATCACCCGCCGCCGGCTCTGCCACATTATTCATAGTTGTATAATTATTATAATTATAATTAATACAATTTGAACATTCCACACAAGTGCATGGGGATATGTTACTGGTTCGCAGTCTTTTATATAAAACTAGCTGTTGCCCGCGACTTCGTCCGCGTGGTATTTAACAAAGACAACCGTTGACAACTGCCTGCTCGCCCATTCTGAGCCCGCGGGACGCATTGCAGGTTGTTGCTATCAAACTTAATCAGGCGCTGCGCTGCAACATTGGTTTTAATTTGTTTTCGTGAGATCCATTTTTTTTCTAAAGTAAAAGTAGCCTACGTTACTCCTTGTTACATCAGCTGTCTGCCAGTGAAAGTCCCGTCAAAATCTGATTAAGAGAATAGAAGATTAGCCGGAACAAACAGACAGACGGACAGACAGACAGACAAAAATTGTAAAAAATGTTGTTTCGGTATAGGTAACGTGTATACATCCAAATGCACTTAGTAAAAAGCGGTTATTTTAATATTACAAACAGACACTCCAATTTTATTTATATGTATAGATGATAATACTATTTCTTTATTTATCTGACTCAAAAAGCCGAGGGTCAGTGGTGGGTCCTCTTTCCCCATAGGTTAACAATGGATTTACGCCAAGTATCGCCTAGTTCTATCAATTATATCTTACTCATGTATAACCAAAGTAAAATATTATGGGGCATACCAAAAAAACATTTGTACGGACTTCCAAATGTAGGAAAATATCAATGCGTTGCGTATGTTTTTTATAAGATCCAATAATGTTGAAAAATTTTAATGTAAGTAGCGCATGGGGACTATTACGGGAAGTTGTAAATTTTGATGGTGTAGGCAATTAAATACACGTGCACTAGTGAAGGAAAATAAAAGAAAATTAAATGGGATAACTTGATTTTTCAAGTGCATTCAAGGTGTCCAGTATTTTGTCAGCTTAACTGATAGGAGTTTTTTTTACATAATTTCATCATCATTATCATCAGGGGTGTAGGTCACATCAATTAAAATGAGCAAAGATCACCAAATTCAATTAAAACAATTAAACATGTGCAGCGCAGAGCCACCATCTTAGCTCATTTCAGATAGATAGCATAGACAACTATCAAGAAATTTTACTTGACACTAGCAAAAGTGAACCAGTATTTTAGCAAAAAAAAAACGTTTTTTTTTGTTTATATTAATGCGGCCCAAAAATACTTACGAATAGTCAAAAGTTACCACCGGCTCGGAATGTTGGTTCCACTTAGAATAGCCGGCAAGGTACTCAGTGGTTACTCTTTTAAGAAGACTACGAGCCGATTGCCTTGGTAAAAGAAGGGCATTTGCCATCGGTTCGGAATATTGGTTCCACTGAGAAGAGCCGGCAAGGTACTGTTACTCTTTTAAGAAGAGTACGAGCCGATTGCCTTGGTAGAAGGGCATGTGCCATCGGTTCGGAATATTGGTTCCACTAAGAAGAGCCGGCAAGGTACTGTTACTCTTTTAAGAAGAGTACGAGCCGATTGCCTTGGTAAAAGAAGGGCATGTGCCATCGGTTCGGAATATTGGTTCCACTGAGAAGAGCCGGCAAGGTACTGTTACTCTTTTAAGAAGAGTACGAGCCGATTGCCTTGGTAAAAGAAGAGCATGTGCCATCGGTTCAGAATATTGGTTCCACTAAGAAGAGCCGGCAAGGTACTGTTACTCTTTTAAGAAGAGTACGAGCCGATTGCCTTGGTAAAAGAACAAGTACCCTGGTAGACGAGCGGCAGCACGCCGCGGTAGAGATGCGCCTGTCGCGCGGTCTGCGGGTGGCGCGTCACCGCGATGATGGGGCAGCGCGGCCGGTACTTGCTCAGCAGGTGCGCCGAGCGGCCGCTGGTGGTGACCACCACCACGGCCGCCGCCAGGCACTTGGCCGCCGCCTCCACCGCCGCGATCGCGGTCGAGTGCGCCGGGTCGATCGGGACTTTCACCTGGAACGATACACATTTTATCTTTAACAACCCGACTCCATAGACGTCCTGCCTAAATCCCATAGAAATGAAACAGTATAATTTTTTTCCAAATTTTCCGTAGAGATTTTTATTTTTCGTTCCTGATTTGGATCCTGATCCCATAAGAAACATTGAAAAAAAATTGTCAATCCTGTTCAGCAGCAAGCAACAGAATTGGAATTTTATTTACCAAAAGCATACAATATATTTTGCAAAAAAATTTATTTGTAAACATTATGTAAAGTCAGAATTGCGATAAATTGATTTAAAAAAATCCATTTAAAATATTACAAATGCGCTAAAGCAGCGCAATTTCCAGGCTTATACCCTTTCTAAGTCACCTGTATAAATTTGGTACAACCTAGAGAATACTGCATAGAATCGACCCAAGTAAATATTAATAAAAATAATATGGATTTTTAAAGTTACCTCGGAAGCGAGGTCATTGAACAGCTGCTTGTGCCAGATGGCTGCTTCAGCCTCCTTGCAGATGTTGGCCATGGTGAGCACGCACTCCAGCGGGTAGTCGCCCTTGGCGGTCTCCCCGGACAGCATGACGCAGTCGGCGCCGTCCAGGATCGCGTTCGCGACGTCCGACACCTCGGCGCGCGTCGCCCGGGGCTTCTTCACCATCGACTCCAGCATCTGAGTGGCGCAGATCACTGGCTTGCCGACCTAGTAGAAATATTTTTATTTATAAGTGACAATGTTGACATGGTGGGTTGGGCCGGTTTCCATGCCAAAGGTCCGCGGCTCGAATCCCTGGTAGAGGCAAACTTTGTGTGATAAGCAGGAATGCTTGTATCCGAGTCATAGACGTTTATGTAGTATGTTTATTATTATTATACTGGGGTCGCAATCCATTTTGTACGGTATTTAAAATACAAGTGTGGCTTTGTTTAGTACCGTACAGAGTTGGTGTGTTCATCTGGCTATATATATTTATTTAAATTTGAACCAATTCTGTAATCCACATGCCTGGCTTCCAAACAAATATATATGAATAAAAAAACATTTTTTTATATCATTATCAAAATTGTTTTTACTACAAAATACCTAATGGCTTCCCTATCTCTAACGGATTCGAAATGTCCCATACTGCACCAGTTATATAAAACAAAACATATACTTACTCTGTTGCAGCGTGCGATCATGGTCTTCTGTGCGAGACACACCTTCTCCGGCGGGATCTCAATGCCAAGGTCACCGCGGGCGACCATGATACCGTCTGATGCCTGCAAATTTAACGACAGGAACTTAAGTTATACTGCGTCCAAAATCCAAAACCTAAACATAATCCTGTATGTTTAGATTTTGGAGGTGGGAGACATTTTTGTAATTTCAGTTCGAGGCTTTCAACATTAGCTGGTCAGGGGCAAAAAGTTAAAAGTCGAAAATTCTTTATAAGACTTTTTTCGAACGTCGTTCTTGGAGGCTGAGCCGGAGCCCTTGAACTTGATGGCCATGGGCTACTATCCCGTCTAGCCCTACGGTAGCCACACCACTGGTTACAATATGATGTGATAATCTTAGAAGATTATCACATCATATTGTAACCAGTGGTAGTAGGCAGGCGGTAGACCGCCTTTTCGAAATGCCCTTCCGATGGAAAAGGGGCAAGACACGATGGTTAGGTACTCCTTTTAAAAGATTTTTGTGTAATACTTTGTCGTGGGTATAATATTACAAGGTAAGTCAGTGAACCGCTAAGATCAATACCGCTATAAATCAGTGCTTATCCAGCGCTAACTGCATTCAGTTGGTGCATAAACTATGCGACCTCTGTCGCAAGTGCGAACAATTTGCATGCCCCGGCGAATTGAGAGCATCCGCTGATATAAGTGCTTTGATTATTCAGATTACTTGCACCAATAGCTATTATTCTCCTTCCTTTTTTAGAGGCTCGAATGGGTAACAAAATAGTGTAATTTATGCCAGAGTCGAGTAAATTGTTTCATAGTTGTGAAAGTACACTGGATGATAATGATTAGCTATTCTATCCCATCGGCTCTTACCTTTTGTCCCTTACCTGTTGATACCTGTTGTCAGTTTAACCTAAGTATTTCGGTCCAAATGTGTTATTTAATGAACTTTCAGTGACGCAATAAAGTACAATTCAGTTCGCTCAGTGCTGCGTGCCGAAAATTATCTGCACCAACAAGGCGTTGTATGTTCCATCAAAACTCTTTTTCAAAAAAAACATTTCTGTTAGTAACAAGAAATTCAAAACTTCTAATATAATTCAAGACGAATATTCACGCGAATACTACCCATTGATATAAAACTAATTTTACGGATTTTATCGCGTTTATTATAAGTTTTTTACGTTCCCGTAAGTAGATAGTTGTATTTCAATGTGTAGTATTCGCGTATCTTTTCTGACGCGCCCAAGCGAGCCCAACGATGTGCCTGCAGCTTCGCATTTAGGTGCAGAGTGCGCAAGCAGTCTTATTTAAAACCTTCGAAATAGTTATCGAAGCCGCATCCTAAAACTATACTATCCTGTGTTGAGATCGAGTTATTGTTGGGTACTCACAGCAATGATCTCGTCAAGGTTGACCATGCCCTGGTGGTTCTCGATCTTGGAGATGATCTTGATGTTCTTTCCCTTATCACCAAGGATACCACGGATTTCTTGCAGCGCCGCGCCGTTGCGGATGAAGGACGCGAAGATCATGTCCACCTGGGCAACAAACATTTTGTGTAGATCACAATAAAACTGCAAGGAATAGGAAATTTTGTGAGTATATGTCTCTTTCTTCAGGCAGAGGGAATCGTAGCGCGTGTCTTGGTCAGAATTGGGATGGGTGACCAGACAAGCATTTAATTCAAGTTACATGACCCATATTTTTAACTGACTTCAACAAAAGGAGGACGATTTCAATTAATATTTTTTTAATGTCACAATTAGATTTTGACTTTGCTGTGAATCATATTTTCAAGCACGATTATCACTTGCTAAACTGTGAAACACAACATCATGAGTAAACCTGTCTGAGAGAACCCTTTGAAAGTCGTGTGAAGTCCGCCAACCTGCACTGAGCTAGGTTTGTGGACTACAGCCTAATCCTAATCCCCCTCGCATTGAGGCGAGGCACGTTCCCAACAGTGAGAGATAAATAGGGTATATATTAATTATCTTATAATGTCTGCGTAAATTAAAATGATCGCAAGTGACGTCACGAATAGAGCGAAATTAGCGGAAAAGGGGAGATCTTCCAGCCAGGCGGGTGGTATGCCGGGTGCGGCGACCGCTATGCCCCGACGGTTATGGTCAGGATTTTGTATATATGTTACGTGCTACGAAAACTCTCATAGCGCGTTTCAGGATTGCATCGAGAATTGTCAATTATTTTGAATGCGTCTGCAGCGCCATCTTGTGGCGAAGTTGAAGAGGTCGCTACAGGTGAATAAAACTATTATCTATCCAAACCAGTGTTGTCAGATGTGATTTTCTATTTGTACCCAAATTTGAAATTATTTTTCTCCAAAATGATACAATTTGCTTGAGTTTTACCCAATGGCAAAAAGTTGATAATATCGGTTAATTTTTCTTATTTTTTCCTTGAAAGACTGTTCTAATTTACAAACTGAAACAGCAGAATGAGCTTATTTTTTTTTTTTTTACGTTAAGTATCCCCACTGCATGTGTTTGACGGGTATGACATACCATGGAGAGAAAAAGCAGAGTGATAAGAATGAAAACTAAAAAGTACCCAAAATTCTCCATGGTATTTTTTTTTTCTCCAAATTTTTCTCCAAGAATTTCATTGCTCCAAAATTTCTCCAGAGCCAAAATTTTTACCCAGAATTGCGAAAAAAATACCCAATCTGGCAACACTGATCCAAACATTAATATAATAATAATTATGAGTAAGTCTTGCAGATAGGTTGCAGTTCATCACAACAATTCCATTATTCATCCGATCGATGTGTAACATTGTTTACGTCAACTGATAGCTGTTATCTTGGCCGCACTCAAGGCCGGCCGACCACGTGCTAAGGCGTGATAATGTTCGACCGTCTCGGGGACATAGCGACCAACAACAACATGGTCAATACAATGCGATGTTAAAACTCGGACGAAGAATTAAAACAGACGCGACGTTACATAGCAAGTACAAAAAAATGGGACCAATCTGTAAGCACACCCTTTCAAATAAAAAAATAATTTTCAAAATCGGTTCATAAATGACGGAGATGTGAGGTAACAAACATTTAAAAAAATACAACCGAATTTGGAACCTCCTCCTTTTTGAAGTCGGTTAAAAAACAAAGCCGATTTGTGTAGAACACGCGAATTACGTGCACATAAATTATTCATTCGTCAATAAGACTTACACGGAAATTACATAAGACAAATGAAAAAAAAAAACATTATTAATGTAGCTCGCGTGTATTAAAAAAACTGGCACAGTAGTTTAGTGCTTTAGTATGCTACGTGACACTCGGCCTCCGGCGTGAAGATACTTGTTGGCGAGTGGCGTGATGCTCATCGGAAAAGCTGCGGTATCTCTTTTTTGGTGCCAAAGAAGTGATAGATATTTTTAATTATTTTTTTAAATGGCTCATGGTCAGTTACTTACGCCTTGTTCGACGCCAAACATCAAGTCGGACTTGTCCTTCTCGGAGACAGCGGGAAGATCGACGGGCAGACCGGGCAGGTTCACGCCCTTCCTGGAGCCCAGCATACCTGCGCGTACAATATGAATTCTATTTAATTATCACCATTAAATTGCTACTAGGTAAGGGAGCGTTCAAGTATTACGTAACGCAATTTTTGGACATTTTTGACCCCCCCCCCTCCCCTCCTCCTCCTCCTCCTCCTCCCCATATAACGCGTCATGTCATCTAATATCAGAACAAATAAAATCACAAACATGAACGAAAAACATAATGGGTCCTATATAAATTAATCACACTAATATTATAAATGTGAAAGTTTGGATGGATGTATGTTTGTTACTCAATAACGGCTGAACGGATCTGGCTGAAATTTGGCACAGAGATAGATTATAGTTTGGAATAGCATATAGGCTACTTTTACCCCGGTAAAATTTACACTTTAATCGCGTGTTACACCGCGGGGCGCAGCTAGTATGATATAAATAAAAAAATATATCAAACCTCCATTCTCAATAGAGCAGATGAGGGTATCAGCTGTCGAAGACTGGCAGATGACCGAGATGAGTCCATCATCGATGAAGATCCTGTTGCCAGGCTTCACCACGTTGGTGATGTTCTTATAGTCCAAGTAGATGGTGGAAGCGGTCCCGCGCTCTTGGAACGAGGAGTCTGTCGTCAGCTTGATGGTCTCACCCCTCTTCAGTTCCACTTCAGCAGAACCACCCTAATGGAAAATGGTTGCTTTTTAGTGGGATCATTAACCAATGAAGATATTTTTAAAATAATCCTGTATGTAAGGAACGAGCCTATTACACTCTCCCTCAACGCAAAAGGGATAGTCAATCATGCCTGCCCAATACTGTTTGGCGAACTTCCCTTATATTTTGTATAAAAGTAGCCTAAGTCACTCCTTGTTACATCAGCTATCTGCCAGTGAAAGTCCCGTCAAAATCGGTCTAGTCACTTCAGAGATTAGCCGAAACAAACAGACCGACAAACATAAAAAAAAAAAAAAATCGGTTTATGTACCATGTATACATCCAAATGCACTTAGTAAATAGCGGTTATTTTAATATTATAAACAAACACTCCAATTTTATTTATTTGTATAGATACGTGCTGGTTCAGTAAGTAAACATGATTCCACAAACTCTGGTTACTTATATCTGTTACGTAGAAAATTAATTGAAAGGTTCACTTACGCCCTCCAGCAGTCCAGTTCTGATCTCCGGGCCCTTGGTATCCAGAGCGATGGCGAGGGAGAAGGGAATTCCGAGTTTGGCACTATAGTTCTTCTCAGCCTCGCGGCAGTTCCGGATGGTCTCCGCGTGGTACTCGTGCGAGCCGTGCGAGAAGTTCATACGAGCGACGCTCATGCCCGTCTCCATCATGCGTTCGAGGATTGAGACGTCGCGGGAAGCGGGCCCTGAGCGGTGGACAAAGTATACATGTGTAGCTGACACAGCATATCTCCAAACACTTCATTTTGGACAATTTCAAATATTTCAAACAGTTTTTGTTATAGGTCTAAAAGATAGGCCCTCCACACACTCCCACCACTGCTACTTCTGTAAGCCAGGATCTACAGTGGTGTACAATGATGACATCAAGGTTTGACCCTCGGCGAGCCCCGGGATAAAATTAATTGTCTTGGAACCCGCACGAATTTATTCGAAAGATAAAAATAGGAGTTGGAAGAAAATCTCTCGTTGGAGGTCTAAAAGATAGATGAAACACAAAAACAAGCATACAACGGGATCTAAGTAAATACTTCGCTAAGATCTATGTTAAACTTCTGTATCGTCTGTATATAGCTTACAACTTCTTCCCAAATATATTGGTTAAGACACGACTAAGTTAGAGTCCGGGCCCCAAGTCTGCTAACACAATAGATTCATGATCGAACAGCAACCGCATAGTAACTGTCACTTTTGACAGATATCCCATACAATATCTGTCAAAAGTGACAGTTACTATACGGTTGCTGTTCGATTTTGTTAGCAGACTTGAGGCCGTGTTATATATATGTATCACATTGATGGTAATAAATCATAGACCATGATTAGTTGATTAGATTAATCTTTGCTACTTGTGACTTTTGCGAGTCGAGGGTCTATTTAATCATGACAAACAAACTAACCTTCATGACTTGTTAATTAGTTTGTCACGTTTTTAAACGGCTATTATCACAATATAACTTTAGTATTTTCTATTCATAGACTTGATTCGATTGTTAGGTCACTGCCGCTAGGTCAACGACCCTTGCATGATACGTTTCCGCAGTCCACAACTAAGTCGATATCATGTCTGGCCTAATTGGCTAGACTGCCAGCGAGCTATTTTTAGGCAACATTTTTTTACAGCCTAATACACGACTGATGACGATTTCGACGAAACTGGAATGGTGCTAGTGGTTGGCTATGGCCTAACCCCCTGGCATGGAGGGCAGGCCCGTGCCCAACAGTGGGACTTTAAAAGGGCTTGTATTATATGATATCGATTTCTTCGCTTGCGAAACTGAAAGTATTCCTCAGGATAGCTAAAAATGGGACCAATCTGTAAGCATATCCTTTCATCTAAAAAAATAATTATCCAAATCGGTTCATAAATGACGGAGATCTGAGGTAAAAAACATAAAAAAAAAATACAACCAAATTGAGAACCTCGTCCTTTTTGAAGTCGTTTAAAAAAGTGTAAGTATCCTAAAATCTTTGTTTCCTGAAACTTGGCATAGTGATAGCATGTATTCCGGGTCTATAATTATACCTATTAGTAGTTTTTTTTCTGAGAAATGGAAAGGTTACACTTGGATAATCCAAAATACATGTCTAGGTCCAGTCAGACTTTGATTTAAGGTTAGTGTTAATGGCATATTGGGTGTCGTGTAAGGAGGGGACCCCGCGGGGGAGCAGTGGTGACGGTAACTTTTGATACGGAATTATGATACGTTTGCATTTTTAGTTGCAATTAGGCGACAATCCAGACTTACCAATAGTACAGATAATGCCTGATAGGCGCACATAGGAAGCCTTGGAGTCGATGTCCAGGCTGCATATGTGCTGCAGGTTGGAGCCCATGTCGGCGGCCCCCAGCTGCATGGCCGGCTTATCAGCGGACCCCGCCTGGAAAACATAGCTGAGTAAGGGCACACACACTTGATACGCGCAGACATCACACGCGAGTAGCATTCGGATTCAATCTAAATTCGCTAGGTCGTGGACAACTGGGCCCCAAGTCTGCTAACACAATCGATTCATAATCTAACAGCAACCGTATTGTAGCTGTCACTTTTGACAGATATTATATGGGATATCTGTCAAAAGTGCCAGTTACTATGCGGTTGCTGTTCGATTAAGAATCGATTGTGTTAGCAGGCTTGGGGCCCTGATGTGCAGTAGTCTATTTCAGACCTCTTAGGTACCACCGCCGGCGATACTATTCTGTCTCGTGACTGTTTGTGTACCAAAAGCCGAGTCAAGGTTAAGAAAAAGATTTTTTTTTATATCCGATTTAATAAGATTAAAAAAATATATATTTAGGAAGGTATTTGATTTTTTTATACACCTAATTTCTTATTTTTGGTGGTAAAAATCATATGAACTATTTAACTGCGAACTCCCGGGTTGGTTAAAATCATGATTTAGGTAGGTATTTAATTTCTGACGTTTCATTTTTAACCAATGTTACAACACAAGTATGTATACAAATATTGTTTATTTTGAGTTATGACATTTTAGATCGTTAGGCAGTACACTTATATTAAGATATTTAAAATCTCGATAGTAAGTAAATAAATATAGCAGGGATACAAATTACAATTAAAAATCCCAACCCATGTTAAAGTCATGCAACAATAATATTATCATGTTACTAAAAAATCATTAATCATCAAAAAATCAATCATCTAGAAAAATCATATGTAACAACATTAACAAGAAAGGTTATTATATTTAGCGTTCACTATGTGGTTAGTCATGCGTTGCAGTTAGTATATTGTTTATGACATCACCTGGTTATAAAGGATGTCTCTTGTTACAGACTTACGGACACCATAGTTATGCAGCTGGTAGGCACGGACTATTACTGGTCTTAGTTTGATACTCACCGGATCAATATTAAATTAAAAACAATTCTAAAAATGCTATGAATTACCCCATTGATAGTCGAACATACCTAAGTTATTAATGTCTATATTAAAACCCTTTTCAGGGGAAGATTTTCAATTTTCCTAGGCGAGCAAAAATAAGATTAAAAGAACCTAACTACCAAAAAAATCTGCTTATCAGCTGTTGACAAATTTTAAATGCGATTCATATAAAAAATTTACTTAATTGTATTGAGTATAGTAAGTACCTACTACTTAGGCATTCTACTGTCATCAAAGCAGCTTACTAGATACAGAGTGTGAAGCTGTGCTATGGCGATTGAGCTTACACCAAATAGGCTTTTATTCAAACATCTAATATTATACAAAGCTTTAATATCAATCAACTATTACTAGCTAGGAAGCATATTTAAACAACTGTATGTCTGACGTCAACCTTATTAAATCAAATTCAATCAATATTCAATTTTATTTTCGGTAATCCATCAATAAGCGAAGGTATAAGTATAAGAAATCTTTACTTTATCACCGAATTCAATAAACACGTAACACACCATTGATTTGACGACGCAAAGGTACCTACATACAATTAGAACAAAAAAATACGAGCGTGGAAAATATTGTCAAGGTAACCAGAAAGGCACAAATAACGCCCGATTCACGTAATCATCGCGAGACTAAAATAGATTTATTTACAGTTTTACCTCAACTTTGCCATCGTAGACCGTCGGCCAAACCATGTCTGTTGCACTGTTATGTAGGAAATTCGCACTGAACACTGCGGGAGGTCGCGCGGCCGGCTTTCGTGATCTTGAACTGCCCTTTCGAGTGGAAAACTGAAATCCGCACCGCGCGCACGGAGTTGCGTATTCGGCGCGGCAAAGCGAACGGCGCGCGCAGGACAATACCGCAGCAGCTGCCACCGTGTAGAGATCAAAACCACCGAAACCGACTAAACCCACTATTATTACACTGCACAAGTGAGTTATTGAGTGCAAACTGCATGTATTGTGTTCCTTGTTCGGCCGGTAACGAGACAGATTTTATTCTAAATTTAAATGATTTGAATGCTTGCCAATACCTATTGTTTGTTGGATAGCACTAGAAGTAGCGACCGAAACTTTTACAACGCATGTAACGTTACGAACGATGGTTGCGATACACAAAATTTTCATTGATACGTGAAAATAAAACTCCTTCGGGAGACGACTCCTTCCCGAGGAATGATTTTTTTTGACAAGTGACAAGCCGGTAGTCGGCTAGTCAAGTGCTATTTACTTCCGGTTCCGGAAAGTGTGTGGTACCTTTCCATAAATCTGATATCCGCTATCTCTATGATCCGGTCAATACATTGATGAAGGAGCCCGAAGAGGAAACTATCGAGGTACTTGCATATTTAGACACTGACGTTTGTTTTTTTAATCCCTTTCCACGATTATTTTATATTTTGATAGTAATTTAATTTGTGTATATTTTGGTGCAATGTATGCAGTAAATGATTACATAGGTAATTATTTTATTGACATACCAGGTACAACCACACCGTCAATAGGTTTAAAAATGCATTTAGGTGAGTTAGTCATTTCATACTCCATACTTCTTGTTCAAAATAAAAAGGAAAATGTTCATGAGACTATGGACGTCCGACCAAAATTGTAACAAAATCAATAATGGTTTTTTTATAGACTGCAACTATCATTTTAAACATTCGCGTATTTACCCTTGGGTAATGTGAGCCATGGCCCGGGGCGGCAGGATGCCAGGGGCGGCGCAAGCTGCTCGCGCTCAGCTTTTGGCACCTTTCATATTAATTACCCACCTTCCGTTAATTTATAGGGCTGCAAACGTATCAGGCCAAATGCTACTTAGCCCCGGGGCGCCAAATCTTATATTATAACACGCCACTGCTTTTATAACGACTAGTTTTATTTAACTAAATCCGGTTAACAAAGCGATTACTTATAAAAAAAATAACTCCTTCCGCAAATTACCTATACATATATATATATGTTTTGTTTTTCAGTCTTATTATGTAGGTACTTACTTATTCAATATTGGTATCTGATAATAAATAACAGGTGAGATCATAGAATTAAAAATATATATATTTCAATTTTTTTTTAATAAAATTAAGTGTTGATGTTTATATTTCTATGGATTGTATACAATGTATGTAATACATTTATTTGACATTGAATTAAACTTATTAAATTTTGTTAATGTTTGGTACTACAATGCTAGATTCAAAATATTATCAGTAATTTAAAAAAGACAATGACGTAGAAGGTTCTTTATCTAAGATGACTGACCAGACGAAACCGCTTTTACTTTAATATATTTTTACTGTGATAATTATGATGAGAATAAATAATAAGGATTTAACGTACTATTAATTTCAATAAAAGGAAGTGATTATTTTAAATTCTTTGATAAATATTGAAGATTGTTTTGCAAGGTCAATATGATTTATAGGTTAGTTATTTAAGAGTGCAATTTAAGTACAATATCATATTACAGTCGTGCGATCGTAAGGATATCAGAAAACGGTACAATTAGACTAAAGGTTACGTCTATTACATAAATTTAATAAAATCATTAACTTTTTTTCAGATTGAAAAGGCAATTGAATTGTAAGTCATCTTAATTAACCTCAAATTTTATCGGCCACCCAATTAAATAGATGTGCTTATGGATTTTATTAGAACGAGATATAGATACATCAGGTAGTGTAACATTAAATAGTATACTTACCTATTTTTCAAAAGCCGGCAAGTTAACTTCTTTTAAAGTAACTTTTTACTTCAAAACTTAAGTATTTTAATCCTTAAGAATAGTTTAATTATATGCAGTATACTTACAAATGCCATTTTCAATGTTAATGAGTATAAAAAATATTATTTCCACAACGATCTGGTTCCGTAATCACTAAGTATTAAAAACTGCTGGCCGTGTTGCTGTGTAGTTTGACAGCGCTAACAAGGACTTTTAGAGGTCAAACCAATGTCATAGACAAGTTTGTAGGCAGGTAGCAAGCCAGCCATTTCCTTACCGGCAAAATCAATAGACGGTAATAATTAAATATAAGTTATAAGTAGCTCTAGCTTACTTATTAAACATTATGATGCAGATACGTTGTGATTATTTTTAAAACTATTTCGTATAAAACGTTCTACATTTAACAGTACTTACACACGGGGCTTACGAAAATGCAGCACCTAATCAAAAATGTTTGCAATTTATGAACCTGTGTCTTTCAACAGTCTACCCAAAAAAAAATATAATTAAATATGTCACTTACAATAATTATAGTATGTGTAAAATTTTTTGAAAAGGAAGCGGCGACCCGAAATGTCATTGACAAATTACATTTTTATAAAGGCATTTGAATTTGACTCTTTAAATAAAAAAGAACCGAATTTGACTCGTTCTATTTCTTATTAGCTTAGCTAGCCTATGTATTAGTTATATAGGCAGTCTCTACTAGTAGTCTGTCCTATCAATATTATTAAATGATGAGTTATCTTACGTTTGCTGAGCTTCTGCTGCTGCCTCTTAATTCAACAGCTTTCATATTTAATAACCTTGTTTAAAAATATTATAAATCAACAAACACCTCTACACACTAACATCCGCACCAGAACTGATTCCCGGTCACCCGACGTTATCTTGAAAATGATAAAAAATACCTACTCCCTTATCTTTATAAGCTATCAATAAGTTACCCACAATACAATGGGATCAAACTATATCTCTGTATAAATTGTCTTTGTGTAGGTAAGTATTACTCCAAATATAATTTTATTATCAGATAAATTGAGGTAGACATTCGGCAGAGTATTACATTTTTTGATACCCGGATAGATGGGTAGGTAACATTTTCCCCCTTTTACATCTCTATGGCAATTGGCAGGCACATTTACCTATTACGGCTCCATGAAGTACTTACTCACCTATGGAACTTCTGAAGATATATTGTTGTTTATTTGATCACTATCACGTGAACACTACCACTGCTGTACTGGAACTGAAGGTTTAATCGTTATGCTGACACGCTGGGATCAACCACCTAACAGAAAGAGACGCTGCGATAATAACAAACGTGACGCACGGAAACTATTAATTTCCTTCTCATATCTTTCTCTCTATCTTGGGCGATTGAGCCGACCGTCTAAATCAGAGGTTCTTTTCGCATTAACCACTTTCAAAATTTAACTGGTTCAGTTGGACCCCTTGCAGCTACGTTTCTACCATAACTCGACAAAAAAATGTGAAGATTAAATCTAACTATGGAAATAACGTAGTAGACCCTCGTCGAGTCTCCCGTGGACCCCTTTGGGAACGAATGGTCTAGATGGTGTCAAGAGGAAAGTCAGCTGTTAGCACACACATGGTAGTACCGTTCCGTTGGTAAGTTAATTCGAAATCAAGGGAAACCCAACGTTTGTTCATAAGCTAGAAATATGTGCAAATTACTCTAATCACTCATATTATAAATATACCATTAAATATCTGACATCTTTGAAAAAAGAACAATGAGTAGTCTAGAACATGCACCAAAAAACTAAATAACAAACCAGAGATCATTGAACATATTTTTATTATCCAAATCCAATTTACAATGAAAATGACAATAATAACGCTTTGTTCACTAATAAAACAAAAAATGTAGCCTACTGACAAGAATTTGACCTTTTATAAAGGTTTGGAATGGCATCCTTCATAACGAAAATGAATATAATGGGTTGTGTAATGCGAATTGTTGATAGAGTTATCGATGACTGCAATGGTGATTTGTTGGCTAGAAATAAAGTAGAGTTAGTGTCTAGGCCTGGTCTGCGCTATATACAATGACCTAATGTATATTTAACGCGGTAGCACGTAAAATTGGTATTATGTGATGGCCACGTCTGGGTTAACGTTAGTGTTCATTTTAATGCCAATACACACGCGTTAAGGCATTAAAAATTACCACGTTAAATGCTTAGCTAGATCAATATCATTCAGATCTTATCGTCATTAGTAATTAAGTGTTAAACTATTGGCCACATTTGCTTAGTGGCATTATTAAGGCACTAGTAGTTAGTGCACTAACCCACAAATGTGGCCACAGCATTAGCGTTGTGGAAAACTATTCAAGTATTACTCATGGATATAATGAAGTTGGCAACTGTGAACCGTAAGAGCGAGATCGAAAATGGGCGGAAATCGATTTCTTCGTCAGCTTTCAGCGTGCCATTGAATTGAACGCAATGACATTAATGGCTTCACAATCATTAAATATAAGCCCCCGAATTTATAGACGTTATATAATTTTATCTAACATCATGATAAAATTATAGAACGTCTATAAATTGGGGGGTAAAAGTAATAAATCATCAGTACATTCATCGACACACTCTACCTAAGTTAACTACATAATATAAATAATTTATGTGACAATGGGTTCGGTTTTGTGATCACAAGTTACAGCTTCACAAGTGGTACCAAATTTCGTGTTTGCTATTTCAATCGTGACAATATTCTGTCATGTCACCGATATTTTCAGAAAAGTATATTTATGTACAAACGAATAACTCAAACAATAGGTAACGTGGTTCTTTTTACAAAATATAAGACGATACATTTAAATATCGAATACACTTTTCCTTTTTTTTTTGCAATAAATTACATTCGCGTAGATGTACAAAGAACATTTCATACATACATGTTAATTAATATAGGTACATAGAAATAAAACTAGATACAATTTTAGCTGCCACATACAAAAATACGATGATAGCAAAGGCTAGCCGTTCGTAACACAAGGCTTAGTTTAGTTTAGCGAGGACGAACACTAAAGGCTGAAGGACTATCGATCGTATCAACCACACACGACGGTCTACAACTGGTTTTAATCTCGAGTCGATCACACACATTTACTTAGGCGACGAATATTTCACATCGGCTTTGTGAAGCAACGTCTCTGTCACTCATTCCTTGTGGCCGATGAATCTCTTTTCAAAGCCGAAGTGTAATTATTAGGCTGGCGCTACTCAAGTACTGGCTTGAGTATTATTTTCTTATCGGATTAAATTCGGAATAATTATTTATGGTTCTTAAAAAACGCAGTTTTTTTTTTAATAATCAGTGCTAGAATTAAATTAAATCCCAGGAGGGCGCGGTTCAACAACAGAACTGGGCCCCAAGTCTGTTAATACAATCGATTCATAATCGAACAGCAACCGCATAGTAACTGCCACTTTTGACAGATATCCCCTAGAATATATGTCAAAAGTGACAGTTACTATGCGGTTGCTGTTCGATTATGAATCGATTGTGTTAGCAGACTTGGGGCCCTGTATGTCTGAACAAAACTTTATCCAATGGATAGTACTTACATGATTCGTTCGTCCTCAAATATTTGTATAAATGAAGCAGTCGCGTTTCGAAGCAAGCATATTTTTCATCGTTGTAGTCTCTATGTTATTGTACCGCTAATAACGTTATATAATACATATAATATTTGTGAGTGCTCAGCGCTAATATTTAGGCTAAATTCAGATGATCGCATCACACCCGTGGTATACCAATTAGTCCATACCATATCAAAAATGTGTTGTAATACCATCGTAAATTGATTAAAACTTCTATAAATTTTGGGTTATTGAATAAATAGCAATCAACCGTTGATATGTTAGCGTGCAATGACGTCACTACACGTGAACGGACAAACGCTTGTCGCGATTATCTGAACATAGCCTTATAACATCGTCCGTTTGTTGTGCGATTATTTAACTACAATGTAAACTCTTTCTTTTCACGCTTCAAGGGCTCGGATCATGAACAAATGTTTTTGTTTAACATTTTAAATGTTATACAGGATGGAAACATTAAGATTGTGTATGCCATTTTAATCTTTAGGGAACCCAGTTTCTGTACCAGATTTATTTCTCTAATATTATTTTAACTATCAACGCTCTGCCGGCAACACTTCCAGCAGCATCGCACTGGGACGCCATGGCGACGTCGCTATTACCATCGCCAAGCAGAATAAAAAAAAAGTTGGTGAATATCTTTGCTGTGACACAAATCATTTATCATTTCCACCCTGTATACCCAAATTCTGAACTGATAACGAAAAGTGGTCTTAAAATATACGTCTTTAGAGTTTCAAATCACCCATCACTAATAGATTACTACATGAATTAAATAAAAAACTATTACAGTGTTCGAGCCGGATTAAATAAAACCCGTAAAATGGTGAATAGCTACCACAAAACCACTCACAATCGTCTTAGTAATAGTCTATAAGCTTGCTATAATTGACGGAGTCGCGGCATTGGACCGTGGTTTATTATTTAGAAACAGCAATGAACAGTTACAATTTTAGGCCATAAATAATTTCGCAAACAGCGCAGTTAAATATTTAAATACAGATAATATAGAGTCAACTTCGTTATATCAGTTATGTATACATCGGAAGGTACATTCGAGTTCGTATTGTCAGATTGTAACAGTGAAAATATCGCGAAACATTGTTTTAATATATTTTACACTATACGGTCAACAAAAATTGTGTAAAATATTAATGAACAGGTCATACAAATTGCGGTTTTGTTATAAAATACATGTTTTAATGGTGTTTCATTTGTTCTATACCTCAGATGAAGCAATAAAATTGACGGAGACTCACGAGCGACATATTGATGGACAAAAACCAAGCCAATTTGTGTGTACGTAAGGACACAATTCGCGTGTACTATACAAATCTTGTAGGTTTTTGTGCCTCTATGTTGTCCCGACACTCCGTCTAAATGATTTCTTCGTCTAAGTTCTACACTAAGAAACTCGTAATACGACTGACATTAAAAGATGATGATAATTTAAATTATGTAGTGAGGTATTATTTTTTGTAAATGTTTTCTCTATAACCCACAGATAAAATCTCTTCCATATTTCCAACTTTTTTGTCAGACCTTGTACAGGGTTAATTGAAAAATACTCGTAACTGAATTACTAACATTAAGACAAAAAACTTTAGTTCAACAATCTTTTAGGAACCTTAATATAGAACACGAAAAAAGGTTTGGACAATTTGTTCAAAACAAGCGCCCCCTATGCCCCTTGTCCCCGCGTTGCTCTTTTACTTTCCCCTTTCATGCAACTGCATAGGGTCTTTACAATATAGGGCTAAACTGTTTTTTTTTTTTTTATATTTTCGTTGAAAAAAAGTTGTTAATTATGATGTATAAAAGTTATCTGTAAGAGGTAATAAGTACCTTTCAATACATCCTTTATACATAGCTCGGTCTCTTTTTACTAATATAATATTTTAGCTACATTGTAATATCACGTCGCGTCATCGTCCGAGCCTACATTCTAACTTGGCCAAATGTCCGTACCACAATCAAACAGCAACAATAATAAAATTGCGACCATAGACATTCACAATTTTTGCCATTATGAGTTATATGGCATCGGCCCGTGCCTTTTAAGTGTCTAAACGGAACTACTTTTGTCGTCATGACGACGAGTAAACGAAGTGCTAACGAACGCGATACGTACTGGAGCGGTACTTGCACACAACGGCTAGCTGTCCCTTAGTATAAGTTTTCAAAACCGATCGAGCGATCGAGTGTCTCTATACTAAAGCTGATCGCGCATCCCACCGCCGCGCATAATGTTTGTTCGACGATCGCACACGTTAAAATTAGCTTAGCGATGTGTCAGAGACATAGCCTGGATCACATCACTAGTGTTTTTTAAAGTTTTACACTTAATATAATATCTAGGATCGTAAGTTTCAATTACTTTTCCTAGATCTATGTCATATATAACTTGTTACAATAATAGTGTAGAATATTTTAGGTTATGAAGATAACATTTACAAAAAACAAACCAATAAAATTAATTTAAAAAAATACCACATTAAATGTATGACAGAGCGTGATTGATTTACTTTCTTTTAAAAACTCAAAACACCATTTATGTATTCATTTTATGCGTACAACCCGCACGATCTAAATGTTAACCTCTTAAAATATTTCACATTATTTTTGTGACCTTCTACAGGGTTTATTGAAAAATACGAATAAACTCTATTACATATAGGTAACTTTTTACGGCATACTTAACAACGTTTTATACCACGACTTTTTATTCATAAAAAAAAAATTGTATCAGAACAGAAGTCTGCCCGGAGTATGTAAGACGAATACGAATGAGTATACCACGACTTAGAAACACTAAATCCCGTTGCAATGTGAGCCGCTACACAGAAAATTAAAAACATAAAAGTGACAACTAACCAACAGTTTTTGGGCAATGTTTTACTTTTCCTATGATATCGCAGCGCTAAAGTTGTCGGTGACGACGTTAGTGAGTCCACAGAGTTTATTATTATTTTTCGTTGGCCCGTGTACACGGTAGGCAGGGTGGTGATGGTGGTGGGGTCGCTAGCCCGCGTCGCTCTGCACGTAGAAGAGTAGGTAGGGCGTGGCGGCGGAGCGCGCGCGCGGCTCGGCGGCCAGCAGGTCATCGAACTCGGCGTCGGTCAACGGCCGCACCAGTTCGTCGTCGCACGCCAGCCAGCCCGCGCCGCCCGCGCCGCCCGCACCGCCCGCACCGGGCCGCGCCGGCGCGCAACACGCGCGTGCCGTGCAGCCCGCCGGAGCCGCGCGCGTGCGCGAGAACAGCGACCGCATGAACCCGCCGCCGCCGCCGCCCCCGCCTCCGCCGCCGCCGCCGCCCGCTGCGATATTATCTTTATATATAGTATAGTCGCGAACTTTAATTTGGATCATTTTTTTTTATTTTTATAAATTTGTTTGAGTTGAGCATAAACATTTATATAACTGACCCCCTTTATTGTTAGTATTAAATTTCCCCGTATCCCCCAATGGATCCTAGCTTCCCTATACACTGTTTAAAAATAAAACACTGTATAGGAATTATAAAGAAAATAAACAGTTTGCTTATGCGCGTGTAAATGTTATGCGTTAGTTGTGTATTTGTGTGTTGTGAATGTGATGTACGTGTTGTGTATCTATCTATCTATCCGCCGATAGACGTCCACTGCTGGACATAGGCCTCCTTCAACAATTTCCACACATCACGGTCCTCCGCCACTCACATCCACCGGCTTCCTGCGACGCGTGTGATATCATCGGTTCACCTTATGGAGTTGTCTATCAGAATCAGATAATTTTTTATTCACATAGACCATTAAGTACAGTACTTATGAATCGTCAAAAGTAACAAAATATTATGCTACAAGTTTACCACCCGTTCGGAATGCCGTTCCTATGGAGAAGAACGGGTAAGAAACTCCATGTAATAAGTATAACGTACCGTGTTGCGCGGCGGTGGCGTCCCCGGCGGCGGCGGCGGGCGCGTCGCGCGCGCAGGCGGGCGGCGCGTGCGGCGCGTGCGGCGCGTGCGGCGCGGGCGGCGGGCTGGCGTCGCGCGCGTACGCCACGTAGTGCCCGCCCGACAGCGACTGGCCCAGGTGCATGATCACCGCCCACAGCGTGTACCTGACACACCAACACAACACGATTAGCTCGCAGCGCCTAACATTATCAAAGATAGCGACTACTCGCATGCCAAATTTATACTAATAGGCATGTGCATAGTTACCATCATTGATCATCTTACGACATACAACCCATACACGTCGCTGCGATATTATCGCAGGTCAGCTAGTACTCATATAGATATAATGGGTACAGACATACGTGCCCACTACATAAAGTTTGTCCCTACCAAGATTTACAGATATAAGGTGGACACTGAAGTCCACCGAAAGGTGGACTATATACCCCATCAAGATGTCAAATGGGGCAAAAGTTTTTTTTGTGTATGTTAGTATCATGCACGTGTGTAGGGGAGCGTTCAAGTATAACGTGACGAATTCGGGGGGGGGGGGGGGGTGTGTCTTTCGAAACGTTACGATGCGTTAAAGGGGCGGAAGGGGGGGGGGGGGGTTTGAACTACGCGTTACGTAGCACTTCACAAAGGTCGCGTAGACTGCGTTACGTAATACTTGAACGCTTCCTAGTATACATGTGTAGTGACCAGTGTTCGGGCGCGTGGTCGCGGGGCCGGCGCGCGCAGGGCTCGCAGAAGCAGGGCATGCGCAGCGGCGTGGCGGCGTGGCGCGTGATCTTCTCCATGCCGCCGCTGAAGCGCTTCAGCTGCAGCACCAGCAGCCGCGGCAGCCGCGAGTACGCCACGCTGCGCCGCGCCTCGTTGTAGCGCAGGCAGCGCTCGCACCAGTACTGCACCACACACATCACAATCATAATTCTAGTGTACGTAATTACATAGTAAATCATATAAACGTAGCGGTTTTTACAAACCTTGGGAGTATTGTATCGGTTTAGGTATTTTTTTAAGCAAACTTAATAATATCGAGACATCCAATGCAGAATGGTAATATCGCAAAAACACTAAATTACATCGTGAAGATGTACAAATATTTCGTTAAAAAATAAAATAAAAACCATTGACATTTTGAATTTCGCGCCCTGACCCTGCGCTTCCCCCTTCACAAAGTTATAGAACGTGTATAAATGAGTGGATTAGAGTATGAGTAGGAGTGGACGGCCTGATTAGCGCAGTGGTAGTGACTCTGCTTTCTGCGCCGAGGGTCCCGGGTTCGAATCCTGGTAGGGACAAGCTTTGTGTGATGAGCACGAATGTTTGTACCCGAGTCATGGATGTTTAATATAAGTATTATATACTGAGTTCGCCCTCAATCCATTGTACGGTGCCCATAACACAAGCGTTGCTTAGTGTGGGACCGTATAGTTGGTGTGTTCGTATGGCGATATTTATTTTTATTTACCTTGTTCTGGTCGCGCAGGTACTCGGTGGAGAGGCAGGCGGCGCGGAAGGGCGGCTCGCCGGGCTCGTCGTCGGCCACCGGCACGCACAGCTCGCACACGGCCTGCGCGCGCTGCGTCACCGCCTCGCACTCCAGGCACATCGTGCGAACCACCATCGTGCCTGCCACCCCACAACACACTATGGTACTACATGACATTACCCACTAGACTGCACTAGACCTTCCAAAGTACCCGACCTTCTACGGCCCCAAGTCTGCTAACACAATCGATTCATAAACGTACAGCAACCGCATAGTAACTGTCACCTTTGACAGATATCCCATACAGTATCGGTCAAGAGTGACAGTTACTATGCCGTTGTTGTATGTTTATGAAACGATTGTGTTAGCGGACTTGGGGCCCAGAGCTCAGGCAGATTGCCGTAGGTAGTTTTTTTTTTTATAAAACAAGTGATTGTGCATAGTTTTGTCCGTTGTATGTGTGTATACATATGATTTTATTTTGCATTAGCGTGCATTTATTGTCGTATTCAATTTAACCATCTTTGTTTTCAAAAGTTGACCAATCTCATTCATTTTTATAGACAACTCACTCACACTTGAACTAGAACATTACTATGCCTCAAATTTGTCTTCGCAGAAATGAAGACCTAAATGATCTTAAGACAGTTCCACCGTATCTCTTATGTTTATTAGGATTTCCCTAAAATGTTCCAATAAAAAAAGTCATATAGTGTTTTTTTTACTGGGACAATTAATTTGCTTATGGCCCAACTAGGCACCCAATCTGTTTGGGTCCCTGCAAATGGGCATATCTAGACGGTATACGCCTTACAGATTGGGTGTCAAATTGGGCTGGTCTTAGAGGCCTTTTACCTTCAAAATCGTCTGCGACAAAGTCCCAGCCGGGGCGGGCGCGCTCGTCGCGCTCGGTGTCGGCGGGCGAGGCGAGCGAGGCGGGCGAGGCGGGCCGCTCGTCCGTGGGCGAGGCGCGCTTGTCGCTCGCCTTCACTTCCTTGCGCTTCTTCCACGACTTGCGCAGGTTGCCCAGCGTCGCCTTGCCGCTGTCGCCTTCCATGCTCGGCTGCCGGCCGACGCCGTTGCTGGAGTACGAATATAGATTTAGAAAAGATGTATCTTAATTCCTAACTCTTGAGATTCTATAAGTGTGAACACAGGTTCGCTATTTATTTTTATTTCTATTTATGGACTATTAGAATCGCGACAATAAAATGGTGAAACATGACAGCATGCATTTTATTACTTTACTCATCCATGCGTAACAAATCGTAGCAAAGCAGTAACGATTATAGCGTCATCAACTGCAATATATATTTTGAAAAAATAAAAAAGCACTAATTAGACATTATTTTCGAGAGTCGAATCTGCTACTTTTAGAATTTTACCCTATTTGCATAGATAATTCGGGGACACTTGATGGATTTTGATAGACTTGGCATTCGATAACTTATAACACACAGAGGCATTGCCGGGAATTGCAATGTCACTGTCACTTTGACAACTTTATCATTCAAAAACTGTCATTACTTATGACATTTACTATGGCATTATTTCTTTGGGCCCCCTAAATCGAGAAAGGCGGTTGAAAAAGAAGGATGCAAGAATAAATTTCGTAATAGGGTAAGCGCTATACCTGTCTCCATTCTCCTGCAGCTGCAGCCGGCTGGCCCTCGCGCTGAGCGCGCGGCACGTCTCGCGGATATTGTCCAGTATGCACACCAGCAACTCGTGCGCATCCTGCTGCCGGTTACCTGCACATTACATCAACCAATTAATATGTAACATATCTGACCTAATGCTTCATCCAGATTGAGGGTCGGCTAATGTATGGACAGGCCACAAGTCAACGCTCGGGGTTACGTTAATCCAGCCTTTCCCAAACTGGGCGATAACGCCCCCTTGTAGGCGCTGTAGCCCTAAAGGGGAGCGGTATGAGACCCAGACAACAAATGGGGACGTTGTGTAGGCTTACAATAATTAATTTAATTTGAAGTTATAGTGGTTTTTAAGTAGGTGAAAAAATGGGGCCGCTAAAAAATAATTCATTCTCAATGACGGCAGTAGACAAAATAAGTTTCGGAACCCCTGCCTTAATCCATTCGATTTAACATTGGCCTATTATGAGGATACCAGTAAGCACCCAACCAGATTATTTGATATAACACTTGTCATCAGAGGCTGGTTCATGGTCCATGCCATAGATTGCCAAGCAAATGTGTAACCGACGCTCGTAAATATTTACGAGCCAATAGATTCGGCCTATAAATAGCTATAATTGATCTGCTTAGCATGCAACCTGTCTTAAAAAAAATGGTTTTCGAGAATGGAATTGTTAAGACTTACTTTTGGGACCGATTTTCATCTCCCAATTATTGAGGGAATGGCAGTAAACATGAATACAAATACACTAATACAAAATAAAATCGGGTTTATACATATCCTAAGGAAAAACCTTGTACACACAATCACTTATGTTTTATCATGCTTATGGATAAATATATACAGCTATACAAATAAGGCCTTGCTAGAGTTGTTGGGTTGGGGAAATCAAGTCCTGGTTTAATTTTTCAAAGGTTTTTTTTAATAAGTAGATTTGAAACCATCAATCGCATTTAGAAATAATGAAGAGATTATTTTCATATTAAAAATAATTCAATCTATTGTGTAGGACACATACCTTCGAAGGTAGAGTTGACATCTCTTAGGGCTGCCAGGAATGCGTCTGCCGCGTACGGCTCTGGGTTCGCGTCACCGGAGCTGTTGCTCAGACACTTGCTCTCCGTCGCGCGTAGGTTGAAGTATGTCTCGTGAAGCTTTTCAGTTGCTATCTGCAAATTTTATCAACCGTGATAGGGACCTATTGGCCAGTATTTGCTTTAGAGTGCGGTAAAGGTAAATAAACTTCACGCACTAGAAGTCAAAAGCCTTTAGGAAGATTTGCCTTCGACACAAATCATATGCACAAATGGAAGGACGATTTTTTCAATCAATGATTAGCTCAGTGGGTACTGACTTGCTTTCTGTGCTGCGGGTCTAGGGTTGGAATCCTGGTAGGGACAAACTTTCTGTGAGCAATGAGCACAAATGTTTGTGCCCGAGTCATGGATGTTGGTCCTCAGTCCATTGTATGGTAACCATAATACAAGCACAATTTCATTCTTCACTATGACATAAGACAAATTGGTACTATGTTCAAACAATCTTCTTTCCAACATTCACAGTTAAGTCACACAAAGTAGTTTTTGAAATAAATTACCTGTATTTTACTCTTTCCTGCATTATTATCCGACTGTCCCAATGACAGTAAGTCCTTGCTACTCCAAGATCTGGTGCCAGATGAGGCCAGGCCAGCCGCACTTCGGCCAAGAGACGAACTCTTCAATCGAATGCTGCCGAGCTTTTGTTCCACACTAGCCAAATCCGCTACAAGATGATGAAGGTTGTGTAGGAAACGTGGAGCATATCTGAAATGGAGAATGTTCCATGACAACTTGTTGTTTTATGACTTAGCATCGTTCTGGCAGCTTCCGGTTTGTGAATCTTACTCAAAACATTTTTCAATAAGGACTACAAACAGATGTGTTTTCATTATTCTTGTCCCATAATGTTCCTTGGTCTCGAGCAAGTTTACCTTATACCTTATAAAGGCAAAATACTTTATATAGTAATGGTATTTAACTAAATATGCCATTTAAAAAGGAGAAGAATTGTGTTTAAAGTGAGACCAAGACTACACTATGGGTCTCAATCTTTTATGCAATTGGATATTGGCTATTATAAGCTATCTGCACACTGGACATCTTGACGGATAAACAAGTATTGATTGTAGCCATTAAGTACCTTAAAGTATAGAGCACACTATTCAGAAAACAAGTGTTCCCTAAATTAGATAGTGTTGCAATGGGCGCCTTCTTCTGTACTGTCCCCGCACTCTGGCCGTCAGTTGGATGATGGCCATTCAACATGGCAGACGATGACGCCTCCACTATTAACAATTCCGGCTCAAATAGTTTCTCTACAAAATAAGATGAGGATATATTTAGTTTCAGGGCTAGAATTATGTTTGTTAGATGCAGTATGGGTAGTTGTAAGTCACAACTTAATATAAAAACATTGGATTTTTCTTTTGATGAGAGCTAGACTTTGAACAGTTGTGACTATTAAACCCTTGAAACTACAAACATTTATAATATTATATTTATTGCTCTCCCTATGAAATAAAGTTCACATCAGTTTTTCTTGGTGTAAGATATGTACAGGACCTACAATAATACAATCATGTTTATAAATGAAAAGCTGTACTGACTGACACTTTGATGGAACACTAAGTAAAAGATGTATTATTCCATGATACAACAGCAAAATTTAGACAAGATGTATAGCAAAAACTGCTCAAGCTATACCGAATACGAGTTTTGTAAGAGAATAATTGGAAATTTTACCGGTATGTTACACAATCCACATACCTGCTGGCTTCGAGGTCTCTCCCAGGGGCAGTGGCTTCAACTTCTTTGCCGCCGATAAAGTACTCGAATATACACTCTTCAATGGCCTTTTCAACGGTTTATTTTCTTTATTACTGCTAGTAGACTGTTTACAAGGATCTTCCTTCCTATTTTCGTTGCTCAAGTATGCTGCATTATTTCTGTTTAGTGACAAGGAAAATCTAGGTTTGTCCACTCCTTTTTTCTTTTCAGTCACAGAGTTAACTGGCATCTTCAGCATACCTAGAAATGTTGATCATAAGTAGCAATTACAACGTAAGATCCGAAGGCGACTTCGTAACTTTCTCATCTCATGACATGTCAAGGATATTAACAGTTTTATCACTTTTATCAATTGATTTACTTACGGTGAAGTCTTCATTAGGCACATTGACTTACATTATAATGTAAGGCAATGTAATCCCATCAGAAAATAAGTAATTATAACTGCAAATTTGTAATAATTGACCGCGAACAGACCCATCGAAAGCAGTCGGCCATATTGGATTATTTTTGATTGATTGATTGGATTTTGATAACTTTAAAATGAACGAATACCACTCATTCGTTCTTTATTTCTATTCTATGTCCGTCTTGTGTCGATCATTTTAGATGTCATCGTTCTTACGGGTTTTACAATTTGGAACGTAAATATTCGTGTATTCCCACCTACTCGTTGAGAATGCGATCAGGGCCGGGACAAGTCGTTCATCGAGCTTCAGTCGTTCAAGGGGTACCCCATTCATCATCTTTCCCACAATTTTACCCATCGATCGACTGTTTTAAAAATACAATAATATTCCCCTATAAAGGGGTTTCTCAATGGTTTACTGTGGTTTGAATGGAAATAAAATAAAAGAACTTTGTCATTGAAAGACGTAGGTGTATATAGGAAGCCCTTTCAAAGGGAAAGCATAATGGGGAACATACGTCAAATCTGACAGTTAAGTCGTTCAAAAACTAAATGAAAACTCTTCTTTCTTTACGAAATGAAATGCGATGAAATAAAATGGATATGAATATGGAAACTCGTTCATGGGCTTGCCGCACTGACGTCTATATATACAAGTACGCGATTTATATATAGAGGTCAGTGGCTTGCCAGGTTTCGGGCCTTCTTTTGGCCGTTTTTGCTCCTTATAGTTTCCTGGGCCCCAAGTCTGCTAAGACAATCGAACAGCAACCGTGTAGTAACTGTCATTTTTGACAGATATTGTATGGGATATCTGTCGAAAGTGACAGTCACTATGCGGTTGCTGTTCGATTATGAATCGATTGTGTTATAAGACTTGGGGCCCTGCTTCTATGCTTAAAAAACTTGCGTTGGCGGAAACATACTGCTGGATTGAGGCGGAAAGGGCAAGTATGATTTTTTCAATCCATTATCAATCCTCCACCCATTTGGGTTGTGGTGGGTGGGATACGTGAGGCTCCTGGCTAGAAGAGCCTAACAGATACGTACACCCTCTAAATATTAACATCCTTGGCCGTTATGGAGCGCAAAGGGATGGCGCTAGCATGCACAACGACGCCTGGTGGTTACCACCGACGACACAGGGTAGTACAAACCTAGATCTCTAGATCGATTTACCTAAGAGGAATTATTTTTCGGGGCGCATTGGAAAATTACAATAAGCGTATTGCGGGATCAAATAAAATTAGATTTTCTGTCTATTTGTGTCTGTCGTAATTGGAGTAAGGACTTACATTATTTCTAACCATATACTACTAGTGGTGCAACATGCACGGAACCGTTATCTTTGATCATTTTAAAATATGTTTGAGGCGTCCATTGGTAGACTATAAGTAGGTCACATTCTAGAAAAAAAAGATTATTAAAAAAAAATGCTAGTTACTATATACGCCACTGACGTCAATATATACAAGTACGCGCAATGTATATATTGAGCTCAGTGATTGGTGAAACTGTAGGTGGCTTGTTTTCTCACATAAAAATTAAACACTGGATACACATATATTTTATACATAAATGTGATCGTTATCACGTACTTATTAACCCTTATAATATTTTACTCTTTTTTTGTAACACCTTATATAGGTGCGAAGCCAGTGCAAACCTTATGTTGGACTAAACTTTTTGTCAGTATGCATATTAGACCTTTTGTTTCCTCGAATAACTGATTACAGTCTGTTATATATTAGTGAATAACACTTACCCATTATGTGAATCAAAATCGCACATAAGATCTAGTTACTTCGATTTAACAACAATGTGTCTGAAGATAACAACATAGCTACCATATTGTCGTGTAATTAAACCGGTAACCTGCCGACAGCCGCAATGTGGCGTGGGCGTTTAATAAACATTTATTCAGTCATCGGTCCAAGTGAAGCGGTCCAATAATACAAATGCAAATTTGTCCTCCGTCAATGGTCGCACTGCCAATATTGGACGGGAAACAATCCGTATTGGGCTAGAACATACGAGTGATTATTTAATTAAATCCGTTTGTAGTTTGCGATGATCGAATGATGTACGATACCAAATGTTTCATTGGTCCAATCAGGGCCCGGACAGTCGTTTAATGAGCTGCAGTCGTTCAAGGGGTACACCATTCATTGGGATTCCCTAAAAGCTTTGCTTACTCATCGTAATGGATTTCGTTAGGCCTTCCTAAAATAGTACTTTGTCGTGAAAATTTTGTTTAATTCTTCTTTCCCTACAAACCTGATTCGGACTATTACAAACATTAATGAAATTATTAAATATTAATACAAGGGTAGCGACCTCTTCAACCTGGCCACAAGATACACAGATGGCTCTGCAGAGGACATTCAGAACAAATGACAATTCTCCATACTAACCTGTAACGCGCTATAAATATTTGCGGTTAACATAACATATATACAAAATCCCGAAATTAACCGTTGGTGCATAGCGGCCGCCCTGCCTAGCTGGAAGATCTTCCTTAACCCGCTAAAAAATAGATAAATTAAATCGGTTCAGCCGTTCTCAACGGATGCGCTTACCAACGAACATCATATAATTTTATAAAACTGTCCCTCCATTATTTATGGTTCTCGCGCTATTTATAAACGCTCTCGACACGGGTTAACCCGTATTCTGCTAAATGAAATATAAATTTTGTAAAATTATGCGACCCAATGTCGTTTGATTAATGTAAGGTACAGTGTGATTCATTTCTATTTTAAGGGTGGCTCGTCGTGACATAATGTGCCGCCGCCATGTGTGATACATGAATGTAGAACGGGTCAAAACCTCCACCCTCAGTCCTCCTACGTCATGTAGCAGAGGAGACTACCCAGCTATGCTATTCTCAATTATGAATCTGCGGTAAGATTTCATCCATCCTTAAGGAAGCTCAGGTCAGTGCGCGAAATTCAAAATGTCAATGGTTTTTATTTTTTTACGAAAAAATTGGACATCTTTACGATGTAATTTAGTTTTTTGCGATATTAGCGTTCTGCATTGGATGTCTCGATGTATTAAGTTTGCTTAAAAAATACCTAAAGCGATACAACACCATAAAGCTAGTAAAAGTAGCGGTTTTTACCAACTTTAACGTAAAGATGTTTTGCAATTTTTTCGTAAAAAAGTAAAAACCATTGACATTTTGAATTTCGCGCACTGACCTGAGTTTCCACCTTAAGCCGAAAGACGACCGCTGCTATACATAGGCCTCCCCCAGTGACTTCCACACATCAAGGTCCTTCACAAATCCCATCCAACGCTTTCCGGCGACGCGTGTGATACTCGTACCTATCATCGGTCCACTTTGTGGGTGCCGTCCTACACTACGTCTAACAGGTCGCCATTCTATAACCATTCTGCCCCAACAGCCATCGATTCTTCGAGCTGACTTCGAGTGAACTCTAATATTCTTTTAGCTATGACGGTCTACGTGCTTGTCCTTTGTTCATCTAGTCGAAATTATAATAACTTATTCTTAATATGAGTGGGTTTAACACTAGCGCCAAGGAAACAGAAGAATGACGTCGAGTCGAGTATTTTATCGTTTCTCAATTCCGTATTCTGAAACACAATTTGTCCGCCATAACGTGAGTATGACTTTCGAGGTTATTTAATTACCTTTGTCAGAATAGCAATGCATGTCACATATCATCATCTTCATCAAAGTTTAGTACCTATCTACAATCGATTCGGTAGCGAAACTCGCACACAGGGATGTTACAATGCCTAGTATACTGTAGGCCCGCTATTTACTTAGTTCTGAGATAGGAACTTCGACTATCAACTGCTACAAAAGTTCATGTGCCCATTTATCATTGTTGCGCTACGCCTCGTAGCATCGAATCGTCGTAGCGTAACGCGGTGTCTCGTAGCCTACGATACATCGCATTATGCGAAGTAAGTACGAATTGTTTAGATATCTACTAAGTTTATAGTGTACCGTATTTAGGCATTTTGTATGGACAATTGAAAGTCAACGCCTCTCAGCGGACGGTTTAAATACCGTCCGCTGAGAGGCGAGGCGATTCGTTTTTGTTTAAGCTTCAATTTATAAGTTCCTTACCATACCGAAGTTTTTAAAATTGCCACAGGTTTAATAAATATGAAGAAAAATAGGCTATATGTATCTTATCTACACACAAAAAAACAAAACGTAAAATATTCACTTATTTTATTTGTATATTTTTCACATAAAATCTAACAATAAATAAGTACCTAATACATACTTATACGATTATATTAAACTTATTTGAATATTAAAAAATATGACAAATATTTACAATTCTTAATTTAAATAGATTATTATTTACAAATTAAGTGAATACGTATACAAGTATTGTAGGAATAGAGGCGATAATCCGATGTTGGAGCGATATTGAATAACAGCTAATGGGTTGAAGCATATTATCGTATAATAATTCATATTACAAAAAGGGAAAATATCATAATTAAATCAGTAAAATAAATGCCTGGAATATTTGATGATGGTAACATGCGTGTATAACGCAACTATAATGATTCAAATAAAAAAAAATACGTTGTTTTTTTTGTTTACTTCTATCGTTATCGGTAATATCGGTAAATATCGGTAATAGGTTTTATGAATGGATATCGTTATTTATATGAATCTGTACATCAATTATGTCTAATAAAAAAAAATACAATAGGTTATCTATTTATACATATACTACCATAAATATTGGACTGTTAATTTTTTTATCTCTACGTTATTTTAATATGAAAATAAGGAATACAATATTTTGTCATTAATTATATAAATCCGTGTCCTTCTAGTATTTAACAAATGGAGCCGCCGACTAGCAATGGAGGGTGAACAAATATTATACAGGTTGTAAGGGGCATGGTAACGAAATCTTTGGCTAAAGGATACACTTAATGCCTATAATGAAATTATAGAAATAAATTTTGGCCTATTTACGGCACTAGCTAATTGTTAACTTGCCAACTGCCCTTGTGTAAACCGAGCATTAGACAAAACTTGTCAGTGATTATTTACAGAAGTAATTACCCATGGGTATGTTTATAAATGAGTCATCCTTTTATCAATCTTCATTACATCGAACTATCTTAATTGAAAACATTTTGTAGAGAAAGAATATTATTGGTAGGTAAGTATTTTTTTTATCAGATTACCAAATATTATTTATCTTACAATTAAAATGCACGATACCTAAGTTACTTAAGTAGGTGCTTAATATTATATTATATACATAATGACCAAGCAACATCATTCAGTTTGACTAGTAGGTACATACATACAGCTCTGCTGTGAAAATTCCTCGAGGCGTCAAACGCGCACGATTTTCTACCTTATAAACTTTAAATCATAGCTATTTCAAATAGCGCCATCTGTTGTTTAAGCGTAAAGGTCCTGTGGGGTAAGGGGCGGTCGCGGCGTACGGGCGCGTCATATCCACGTCCGCTCGACGGCGGCGTGATTCGCGTCATTCGAGCCGCAGTCAGCGTGCGGGCCGGACGCCCCGCGCCGCTGTCAGGCGGAGCTCACCATCGTGTTGTTGTAAGTGCTATGCATTGAAATTCGTATGGTGCCTGTTGGAACATCAATTCCATTACAATTTTTCATTCATTAATTTCATGGTATTGATTTATCCGGTCATTTGCGGTATTAATTTGTGAAATGGGTAAAAATCGTCATTTATAGAGGAGTTTCAGTTGTTTATAAAACAATTGGAATGTTTTAGCTTAGCTTATATATATCCCTAGTGAAGCAGATTGAGGCAAAGAAATAAGGAAGCAAAAATAATAGATTTTAAAACGAGCCTAAACTACGAGATCTGTTGTCAAAATCATCATGAGTAGCTATGTCATGAGCGTCTTTTAACACAGGGATAAGTCAAATAAAATTGATAAACTTGGCTCACATAACACTCTTACTTGTGAATTTTATTTGCATGAAGCAAGTGGGGAGAGCCAGGTGGATTTTTGGTGAATTTTGTCGTCTTGTATATACCTACGAAGAAGAATTACTCATCATAAATGTCATAGAAGATTTGTAGCTCTATAGAGTAGAAACCAAAACTGTAGTTTAAAAATATGGCGGTTACGAACTAGTGATATGAAGGAAAGAGATTCTCGAGAGGAAAGAGAAGTTTTCGACAGAGAAAGACGACTAGACTACTCTTGGAAGTACACATGAAAATGTAGATCAAAGATGAAATGAGGAGTGCTGTTCTTGAAACGTGAACCCATTTTAACGCAATAAAACTTCTACTAGCAGCAGCTAAAACACATTTTAAGAAGAATAAGATGAAAAGGGTAATCAGCTTACTGGTACCGTTCTTCCGACTGGGTGAGAGGGAGCGAACAGATCTATCCAGACGCTCGGTTCCGTATGGCCTGCGCCTGTCCAGGCTACTGTCACCGAAAGCTCCACAACACCAGAAGAACTTTTTAAAACCTCTTCTAAATCTGAAAAGAGTAACAGTTTTAACTTTTTGTTTGCCCCTCTCCCTTCACGAATTCCTGGATCCCATCCTGCATGGAGCACAAAAATAATTAGATAACATTTTCATGAGACTTAACACATTTTCTAAAGCCAAGGATAAAGTGCTATCATTGGCAAAGCTAATCTTACATAGCGCCACCATCACTGGTGCTGGTGACCTCTGAATATAAAGTTCGACGTTGTAAAGTAGGATTTTATTAATGACCGGCGCGAATTGAAAGACCTTTGCAAGTAGACAAGCAAGTATCATTAAGACTTTTGCACGTTTGTCTACTTGCAGAGCAGGTATCGTCCTGACCACAATTTGTTTCAGGTCAGGTGTTCAAGGTTATACCCCTTTAATCTTAGATTTGGTAGTTGTCAAAAAAATTATATAAGGAAGGTGGAATTTGGAAAGTACAAGCATAGGTGTAGCTAATTTAACAAAACCCTAAAGTGCTATATTTTGTTATCTGTTCCTAGTATTCTTATAATCTCCGTATTTCCGTGAAAGCTAGCTAATTAATCAAATCTTTATAGATGTATCTTCATTCAGCTTACTTTTCTGGAATCCTATTACGATTCGCCCTCTTTTCGCTAAGACGTTTGACTTGGAAAATTGATTCGCAGAATTCTGGTTGGGGTAGATAAGTTATTTTTAGACCAAAAGAAATTTGGAAACCGCAATCAAAATAGGGACAAAGTTACAATCCACTTTGACAAATTTCACAAAGGGGAATCAATAAAAGTCTCTCTTAATAACTTTAAGAGATCCCAAGCCGTCATGAGCCGACTAGATATAAACTTAATTACGAAATAAAATTGTGCAAATTTAGAAAACGGATGATAGCATTACTAACCCTGCACCTGCAGCTTAAAACCTAATATAGACTTAATATAGCCGAGAACTAAATAGTTTTCGAGATGTTTATAATCTCTTCGCTTTTATCATTGGAGCATAAGCAACATTGGAATCTAAATCACTTAGATCCAATTGCCTTTCGACTGAAGTTTTACAACTCCAAAAACTTACTTAGAATTCATCCAGCAGTATATGATGGGGTTGTACATAGAGTTGCTCATCGCCAGCCAGTAGATGCCAAGGTATATCTCTTGGATATGCGTGTAGTTGACCACCTCAGGGTAGTATGAAGTTACCACGAAATAAACGTGGAACGGCAGCCAGCACACGGCGAATATTACAACCACGACAATCATCATCTTGACGACCTGTTGGAAAAAATATTAATGACTATCTAAGTACTTAGAGTTGATTACCTTGCCTCAAAAGAATATCATAATATCTCAAATCTTCTAGAGTGTAAAAAAGCTTCGTACGCCCCAAAAACCATTGAAGCGAAAATGTTGATTAAAATTTTCGCTTTGTTTTATTGAAATCAGTTTCAAAACTTCTAAGAGCTTAGAGAACCATCCCGAGGGATTTACTTTATCCATACTTATAACTCCAAGATCGTTTATAGCTACAGCCTATAATATTATAATATATTTAAAAAAATAAACAATATATTCACAAGTATTTTTAATTAAAGAGTTCGTGGAGTGATTAATAAAATGAGAGCCTCCATTATTATTTTTCCTTATTATAATCCGATTTGATACCGTATCTTCCGGACGCAATCTCTGTTTAAAGGAATTGATTTCCCAGGGGCCCTGAGACCCTCATTCAAATATCGACCATTTGAACTTGCCAAGATTGTGCTACAGTAAAAAAAATACATTAACTCGTGCGTGACCAGAAACTAACTATAAGTTTCAAAAGAACAATATACTAGACAAGAGAAATGGCTTAGACTTTGACAAAGTTGATACTTGGTATTGGAAGATGAATGGGTAGTCGCCTTAGTTAGAGCATCAGGTCATTAAGGTCTAGCGTCTCCGCGTCGTGCCCCGAGATTTATTAGAAAGTTAGAAGTTTTAAATACTTTCCGATCTATCTGCGTGTAGATCGCTAGACATCCATATTCAACTAATTTAATAAAAGTTGGGCCATAAAGATTTCCTGCGTTAGTCTTTTGTTCAAAAGACTTGTTTGAGTTTGTTCCAACTAAACTAAGTCATTGATTCTCGGTATACGACTGTCGTTAAAACTCGTTCAGACTTCAGATTCAGGTTACTAGGAAACTAGTTTAGTGAGCTGTGTATGCACACTCACATTAATAGAAGGATACTATAAAACAACATGGTCGATTTGGAGAATATCTAATTGCTTTGGTGTGATACCTTTAAATGTAAGATGATGCAAAACTGAAGAAAAAACTGTCAAGTGGAAGTAGTGAACCGATCCCCGCGAGCATCACAAAAACTTGCGCATGAGACGCAGGTCATCTGTTGCTCCCTTTAACCATATTAGAGAGGAGAGTGTACCGCTCCACAGAGCCACTACAAGGAAGGACATTTAAATGGGAATCAATGAAATAAAACGTGAAGTGAGCATACCCTCCGCTTGCTTTTAACGTTGTCCAGTTGCCTCTGGGTGCACTCTCCAATGGACTGCGACCCCCATAGCTCCACTCCTACCCTCGAGTAGGTATACGTCATCGACATTATCGGCATAAAGTATGTAAGAACCATGAAACAGACGTTGTACCTGAAAAAGAAAATATTGATTTCTTATATTTACGCGAATACTAAACATTGAAATAAAACTAATCTTACGGATTTGATCGTGTTTATTATTCAACCACCTCAGTCCTCCCGTGACCATGGTTATACTTTTTTACGTTCCCGACGATTCGGCGGCTTCACGTCGGGAACGTAAAAAAGTATAATAAACTCGATAAAATCCGCAAGATTACATTTATTTCAATAATAAGAAGGACTTATTAAGACATTTGGGAGTTTCATGGTGTTGTGAACATATTTTTTGCAATGATAAGCTAGTTATGATTTGAAGGATTATTTCATAATTGAAATCGCAAGCGCGTAGAGTGTAGAGGACGCGTATGAAGACTGGCTCTAAAAATTGGTCTTGAAAATGAAATTCACCGATTCCAAAACCAACGTTTCGTTATACCGTATGAACGTGCGTACGTGGTTTTTATTTTCGATACGGAAAATCCAGATAAAATAAACAAATAGACACTGAAGCGAGCGAAACGTGTCTAATTTGGCCATTTGCTCGGTAATTTTGTTCCGTATATTTTGTATTTTTGTTTTCGAATGCGATATTCCTAACGATTTGAACGCGAAATATTCCATGTGAATTGAGTGGTTGGTAATTAAGAACGTTATCGTTAGGTATCACATTGAATCTAACCGTTTCAATTTCAATTTGCGGATCCCTCTTAATCTACGTGCAATAATCATAGGTACATAATAGTTTACAATCCAACTATTTTATTTCCTTTCGATAATCATATCTTTGAGGCAAGAACCTCTATCCGCGTACATGGTAACTATCTCACTTACCAATATTCCATTTGGGACCTGGTAGTGATGCCGTCGGGCCATTCAGGGAAACACACTCTCCTGCAAAACGAATTTTTAACGATACAAAGTTACCTTTTACTACCATTGTGAAGTCTTCTAAATAATAGTTTTTGTCGATTTTACGGGCGCGGTGGCAGGAGTTGAATTGTGAAATTTCGCTAAAAGCTTTATGGTGGGATTCCCTCGAGTTAACGGTTTTCGTCTCTGGAGTTTGGTACTTTGATTGTGATTTGTTTTTACGATTGAAATATTTTGTTATTGACGGGAGAGTGACGGTTTGTGGGGAACGAACAGAGGGAGCGATCGTTTGAAATATTTCTGTTGTAACAATAATATAGATAATTTATTTAGATAACAATTAGAACGAAAATAACTGAAATATTTACAAACTAATATAACTTAAAAAGAATATAGAAAAGCTACAAAATGTGTAAAAAATTTGCCCCAAGCGGTAGCGTGCCCAAGATGCTGGCCGCATTTCCTCGCTGAATAGCCAAAGCTACTCGCTGAGCGAGGAAATATCCAGCCATTGGGTCGCCGGTTGCGTCGAATAATTAGAACAGACTTTTGAGGTAAGTTTTGGCAGATTTCTAATGGCACCCATTTACTAATAAACGTGTTTACTAAATTATATATTTGACCAACTTCACATTCAAATATGGGATTTAGTGAGACATGGTAGATTTCAAGATAACATTATTTTTTGCTTTTTACTTTTTGGAAGACGTTTTTTTTTGTTAACAAGTTCTTGTCCTAATTAGTGGTTGAGATACTATCAATAAAATTAATTCTGATTCTGATTTTATTATCCCACAAGGACTTCCATCACTGATTCTTGATGCAGTATTCTTACCTAATAGACCCGTCGGGCAGGAAATCCAGATCAGTGGTGAAGTAGACCAGGTTAGGAGTGCTGAGGACGGAACTCCACACCCATATGGCTGCCGTGATGCCAAGTGTGGCGCGCTTGCCAAGCCTTGGCCGGAGTGGACTCATAATGGCCACGTATCTAGAGAAAGGGGAATTTTACATAGCAATGTGTTATAAAATAGTCATTTGCGTTTTTTGTCACAGAAGATGGAACAGGTACCGCATTGAGATAAGTAGTCGATACAATAGTATATTATTACATGTCTGTCTCGGGTATTCGTGTTCATCACAAAAAGTTTGACCATACCGGGACTGGAGCCCGGGACTCTCGATACAGTAAGCCGAGTCACTAACAATAGTGATAGCCAGGCCGTTTTAAAATATAAAAGCTCCTAATAAAAAGTACATAAAATAAGACAACACTTATAAACCTCTCTTACTACGTAGACGAGCGTGTTTTTGTAGAAGGTATTCATTTTTTAAAGACTATTTTTTGTATTTTTTTTCTCGAATCTTTCCGGTCGTATACGCGCTATATAGCCAATATGACATTAGCATTTATACAATGTGAATTTTTCAAGTGTGCGTGGGGGGCCAAAACCAAATCAACTTTGAAAAAACTACAACTGTAACATTAGCTTTTTGAAAAATTACTTACCGTAGCCAGGAATTGAACCTGTTGATTTTGAAAAAATAAATAAAGGGCGTACTGTATTTTTGCACCATCCGATAGTGTCGCCAATAAGGAGGTCTGTGAAGTAATGACAAACTAAATATATATTTTTTTTCATATTTCAGATATTCACGCATACTTGAAAATTTCAATATACGTTCGTATCGTAGAGATGTCCCTTAACCTCCGGATGTTTGGGGCCCGCAAGCTTCCGGCTAATGACAGTATTGCTAAAAGCACAGACGGCGCATACGAGGTTAACGGATGCCTTATGTAAGACATTGTTAGGCTTTAGCAGAATATTTGGCTTTTACTCATGTATTAACAGTATTGAAATCTGATGTAATTTTTTTTTTTTTTATACATTATAGGCAATTATTTTATCTCGATCTCACCTGATGGTAAGTGACGATGAGATCTACGATGGAGCATACTTGCCTAGGTAGGAAGGCGGCAGTAGATCGAGACGCTACATTCACTAGGCACATGCAGCGCAACTGATCTGACCCGCCATCCATGAATGGCAACACCGAACATCATGCCGGAACACGGCTAGGCCGCTTGGCGACATGGCTTTGTTCAGTGGGTGGTGACTAGCCACGGCCGAAGCCTACCCCCAGTAGAGTTGTCACCTGGTTGGCACCACCCAGGGTCACGTGTAGGGTATCTCGAGGGTACTTAATTCTCCTACGGACGAAGGTGACTCGACCCCAAAAAATAACCAAAAGACATTGAAATAAATCTTTAAATTTTATCGCGTTTATTTTATGTTTTTATGTTCCCACCGTAAGATTAGTTTTATTTCAGTGTGTAGTATTTGCGTAAATATCATAAATCAATATGTAAACAAAAGGCGTTAGTGTTTTTTGTCCTGCTCCAAAAATATATGTGCTGCATTCTTTTGAAGGACTAGAATTGCTGTTCTAGTAACATCCTTCACTCGGTAGAATAGGCAATTCAGAAGTTATACCAACAAAATTGGTTGTGACCCTGATTGCATTGCCGCGGGTCCCCGGTTCGATTCCTGGTAGGGACAAACTTTGTGTGATGAGCACGAATGTTGTACCCGAGTCGTGGATGTTTTATATCTATATAAGTATTATATACTGTGTTCGCCCTCAGTCCATTGTATGACACCCATAATACAAGCGTTGCTTAGTGTGGAACCGTATATGTAGTTTGTGTGTTCGTGGCGATATTATTATTACTATAAATTTAAAACTGTTTCCATGATTTTGTAATAAAATATTTTTAAAGACATTAAAAATAATTTGTTTAAATTAAAAATATCTTTACGCCCGAGTTGTAGAAACATTTGTCTTGGCTGTCGCTTATAAAAATAAACCTTTAATTAGAAAAGCTTAAGCTTTTCTCGACTCTTTTTCATTGTGATCATCTAGTATTGTATCTGGAAACCGTCTCCCGGGAGATGGCGCTGGCTATAATGAGGACAGCTCGCTGAGGGAATGTAAAGGGAAAAATTAGGAGCTTGGAAATGTGAATTATTGTGATATTTTGACGTAGAGAAAAAAACCAGTAAAGCAGAAAGCAGTATGGTATTATTATGTTTGTTACGTGTATTTTGGGATATTGTTAAGGAAATGAAAAGTGTTCTCATAAAAAAAATATTAAAGCTAAACGTCCACTGGCGGACGGGTTGCGATGGGATTCAAATCTAAAGTATCCAATCATCAAATGTGGCTGACAAACTTTTTAAAAAACTTTTTAAAATTGTAACAATTTAAATTTAAAAGTTTAACAGTTAAATGACATCAACACGAAAATTGTCAATGACCCCCCTCATACCAGCACACACCTATTGATTGATTGTTTTGCCTCTACTTTCATCGTGCGAACTGCCAAGGAATGGAACAAGCTACCGGCGTCTTTGTTCCCCGTTGACTACAATCTGGGAGTTTTCAAGTCGAGAGTGAACAGGTACCTTCTAGACAAGTATGCTCCATCGTAGATCTCATCGTCACTTACCATCAGGTGGGATCGAGACCAAATACTTGCCTATAACGTAATAAAAAAAAGATGAAAATTACATTACACTCACCTGTCTACACTGATAGCCAAGAGTGTGAACACTGAAGCCGATATGCTGAGCACCGCGATGAACTGACAGAACTTGCAGTAGAAGTGGCCGAACGGCCAATCAGAGTTGAGCATGTACGTGAAGTTGAACGTCACGTTCAACGTCGACACCATGGCGTCTGCCACTGACAGGTTGACTGTTGGGACAGATAAAGATCACTTCAACAAGGTTGGGTCAACCTCCCAACGGACGACCTCGATGCCGAAAATTTTGTAATAAACGTGGCTATTAAAAAAAAGATTAAAAAAAAAGTCAAGTCCGCTGAGTTTCTTGCCGGATCTTCTCAGTCGAGGACACGGTCCGATCCGGTTGAAGAATTAAGAAAAAAAAAGTTAATAGCAATTTGTAAGCCACCGTAGGCCTATACGAAATAAAAGGTTTGACATACGAAACGAATTCAATGTGTTCTCGGCCTTACGATATGATTGGTTACATGTCGCTTGACCAATAAAACTTCGTCGCTTATAATATTTATAGACAATCTATGACCATTACTATGCCATTGCCATTTGATTATAATTCGATTGTATTAACAGACTTAAGGTCTTAAGGAAAAGCCTGTACTGAAATGAGAATAATCCTCCTGACCAAATTTCTGGTCATGGCGGCTAATTGACGCAAGAGAAGCCAGTTGGCTACACAAATGTGCATGCCGCAAGCACAGATGTACTCGTTCTCCAAATGTTGTATTACCAAATGTGTTTAGATTGGCTCTATCATATTTATCTTACCTAAGAAGTAGTTGGTGACGCTCCTCATCCGTTTATTGGCGAGTACTATCCAGATGACGACCAGGTTGCCCACGGTGGCCACCACCACCATGCCCGCGAACAGCACAGTCCAAAGGACTTGCCGCCACCATGGTAGGATGAACGACTGGTACTGCTGTTAGAAGAATATCAAACATGTAATAATATGGAGTTATTTCAAGCCAGTATTCCTAGAGGCAATATTGGACTGTAAACATTACTTAGTTATTTATACGGATTTTGCTCCTGCGACTTCGCACGTGTGGAATTTAGTTTTTGGATCATCTTGGCATTATGCTAGTTACATCGAAACCAATTCAACAACTGTCTCGTCGTACGCGTTCAAATAGACGGATAAATTAAAAAAAAAACCATGCGGATTCCATGCGACCTTATTACAATGGGATAATGTAAACTAAATATGCACATAGCTTGCAGAACCGATGGCCGTTGGGGCAGAAAGGTTCTAGAATGGCGACCACGAATCGGAAGACGAAGTGTAGGACGGCCCCCCACAAGGTGGACTGATGACATCACACGCGTCGCAGGAAGCCGGTGGATGCGAGTGGCGGAGGACCGTGATGTGTGGAAGTCGTTGGGGGAGGCCTATGTCCAGCAGTGGACGTCTATCGGCTGATTGATTGATTGATTGAAACTAAATATAAATATTTTTTGTATCTTGACTTTCCAAATTATTATAATAACTTTTTTCTATAAGATGAAAATACCGGTAATGTAGTTACTATATTTTTTATTCCATCATCCATCGACTCAAACCCCCAAACCATTGGCCCCGTCACATTGCAAGCAATGCAAAATTTCATATCACGGGTGAAAATAATTATTACAAACGAGAAACAATCAGAAAATAGGCGTACTTTTGTACCCTTAAAATGTCACGACAGAACTCATTACTCACGAAATTCCAACAAACTTCTGTCCTAATCACGGAATAAACAGAAATGTATAGCCAAATAGTTACAAAATTTTACCAGCACAATATTTCTGAAACGAGCATTGTGGGCGCGGGCACAGATGTATTTCATAGCCGTGGAAGGGCCAGTAATTAAGGCGCTCTACTGATCAATCCGTTCAAGGCTACCTCAAAAGGCACCGGGCATTTTAGAAGCAATCTCGTTCCCGGTGGGTCATATTAGGACGCGAGAAGAATGCGTTCCGCTCGACCATTGGGACCAATACTTTGTGTGTAAAATACTGCGCGTTCCACATGATACATACGTAATGTAGAGACTAGGTATCTGTCTTCCCTACTGCTTTGTTTTTTTTTATTTGGTTGATAATAATGAAGAGCGCTTGTGTAGGCCGGACGCCAGCCTTCATCTAGGGTATACTTTTTCATTAATTATAAAACATTTTTAGTTGATATTTTAAGGGAATCATATTCGGTTGTACAAAAAATATGGTATTTGATTTTTCAGTATTCTAGACAGACTTAAGGAATTGGGTTTAATGTAAGTGACTATTTAGCGGTAGCGAAAAACTATGATTTGAGAAAGGTCAATGCATTTGTTTCAAGTGTCCGTCAGACCAGCCCGGCCACTTTTAGATGCGATTTTCTCCGTAATTAAAGAGGTTACTTGTAAAAGAAAGCGGTACACAAGATATCGCGAGGAGTACATTGGATTAAACTACACTCCAAGCCTCAAGGATGAGGTGGTTGGGCTGGCCTGACAGAAACAGTTTGCAATGTATTGGCGTCTCTTTCAAAACCTATTTCGTTCACACACCTGTGTAGCATTAAAGCTGTTGTTAATGTATTTGCTGTTGACGTCATCGTAGAGAGTGACGTAGAAGTTGTGTTCTGAGGTAAACGCGGTGGATCGGTTGGTCGTCAGGGTAGGCAAGAGATCGTCCAGCATCGTAGCATGGGGCCGCACCTGTGGACAAATATTAACATAATTTAATCCTGAATCACCGCAGTAAAGTGAAGGAGCAATAGGAAATATATATCTAATAGGATAGGAGAATAGCTTCAACTACCCAAATGCGTTAGTAGAGAACAAAGGGGGTAGGCCTTGTCTATACAATAAAAAAAAAACTATTAAGCATGGAGTTTCTTGCTTCTTCTGCTTTGTTCTTTTAATCGTACATTGAAATAGCATTGGCAACGTTGTTGATATGTTTGACGATTCATACGTAATTAAAATATACATTATTAGCTTATCTATATATACGAATACTATATATACGAATATGTTACGAAGGTACTGTTTGTTAGATTGTGAGTTTGGATGTAGGCGGTAATCTTCGGATCTTCGGATCTTCTGATGCGATTCTAAAAAATCTTTCATTATTAGGAACCAACATTTTCCATGAGTGCTATGTTTAGCCTATGTTCCGCACCGCTGGCGGTGCTGCGGGCAGAAGTTGGTTAAATACATTTTCAATCTGAAATTAACATGGAATAACGGCAGTCAGAGACTTAAAAGCGTCTCGGGCTCCGACTAGTGTTCCTTAAAAATTAATACTAGCCAACATTCTTTGCATACGTAAAAGATTCCCAACATTTCAGTCTCATCGTCTACCAATGATCGAACTCCGCACGTACAAAGATGACTCTTGAAAGCCACTCAAAGTTTTCAAAGCTCCGTTAAAAGCTAAAGCCATACGAGTTCTGACAAGGCACGCATCCAACTAAGCTGCAGTGCTAAGTTTGAAGTTCTATGATGCTTTTCATCAACACAGCTTACCATAGCTTTAATGAAATACTCGTAGTAATTTTGAACTTTCCAAGTTTCAATAATATGCAAGTAATTATGTACCTGTTAGTATATTGATGATATGTGTTTATTTCTGAATAGCCAATGGATTAGCTAAGGTCTTGTGAATCTAGGTCTTGGGAATTGTGGATTTACCTAGATTAGGTAGTTGGTGTATTGACCCCAAAAGTGCTGTTGAATTATTGTGTACTGTAAAGGGTAGTTTACTTTTTGAATCAAAATGCTCCTGACGGCCGAGAAAATAATCGTTTAGTGAGTATTTGTATGCGTTTTCACTACTTTAGGCTGAATTAATTAAGGCTAATATGCTATTTAAGATAATATAAATTAACTAACTTAATTCATTGGGATAGAGTGTCGCTAAGTTACATAATTTATAACTCAAGAATAGGTGGGCCAATTTGTATGATATTTGATTGTAATGATGACAAAAACGAGGCAAAAACACACGCTCTTAAGCACATATCAAAAAACACAATGTCCAGAACTTCTTAGTCTATTGCCGACCATTTACTAGGCAAACAGTTTTGTGTGTGGTAACATTTACCACTACAAATATATTGAAAAAGTGGCTTCACGTTGCTAGTGGCAACGTTGCATCTATATTGCTACTAATTGAAATCTAATCTCGAATATATTTTTCAAAGAGTAGACAGACATATTAATAAAAAAATTGTGTAACTGTACCACGTCTATCAGTACATAAAACGAGCTGACAATATCAGATAGCTCTTCGGGTCCACGTTCAATAGATAAACGAACACAATGGGGCGGGCGTATTATCAACATGCTTAAGGGCGAGAGTCTGTCAGTATATAACCCTTAAAGCGATCGCGACCCTCGATGGAATAGCGGTGCGGGTGACTTCGGAACGCCACTATGTCTGTTTAATACGATCTATCTATTTAATTGAATACTGTAACTGGGCTGCTTTGTGATTGGGAAAACAAAAGAAATAGACACGTGTTTTTGAATTCAGCAAAAAAAGTGTTTTTAGAAGTCTTCTCTGTGTACGTCAGTGGGGTTTTTACTATATTTTTCGATATATACTTATAAAAGGAGGGTCATCACGCGGTGACTATTGTAGGTTGAGCAGCAGAGAAAATCAAGGGTTGCGCGGGAGTAGCCGCGTGCAAATTTAGTAGTTTATAATGTTAGCTAAATATTTATTGTATTTTTTACGGAATCGTCGATAATTTGTGCGCACTTTGCGATGTATTGTGGGAACAAGATAAATGTCTCCCAACTCCTATTTTATTTCGGTTAAATTCGTAGCTTACAAGACAATTAACATTTTTGATGGACTCGCTTATTGTCATCATGTTGGTCACCGCTGTAGAGTAACAATGGTGAGAGGATTTAACGGGCCAAGTCCCAATAAAAATACCGAGATCATTAGAACATCCTTAGAATAAGGTCTGATCCACAGATGGATCCCATGGGGAGTCATTTCAAATGTTTCTTTTTTATGTAAGCACTTATTGATAGTCAAAAGTTACTGCTGTTTAAAATGTTGGTACCCCTGGGAAGAGGCAAGGAACTCAGTGTTTAGTCTTTTAAAAAAGAGGTTATTATAGATATATTCCCAGGAAAGTCTACGCAAGGCCATATAGCCATGATTCTAAATATATTTATTTACGCAAGCAATACTCAACTCATTATTGTAAGTTAAATCATTTCGTCAGGTTCATTATCTCCCATGGGGATCCGTTGTAAAGCTTAATCCTAAATCCTTGCGTAATCTCACTATTATTCAGAAGCTTGTTAACGGGGCGACGAAATTATCAGTTTTAGACATAAGGTTCATTATTGTATAGTTAATATTGTATAGCAATTCAGACTCGATACAATGAGTGGTCGATATTATTAATCAAGACATGTTAGACCTTCAAAGCTGCTTGTATATTAAGACCTTGAGTATAGCAGTGGCATAGACAACCTAATTGAACGAGACAGCCTATTAATTGAATATGGAAAAAACATGAAATGGTTTAACACAACAACTAAAAGAGCCTGCCGATACGCACATTTATTCCGATAGATTACTGTTATCAGAATTTTGTATTATTAATAACTAGCTGTCCCGGCGAAGGTCGTACCGACTCTGAACAAAGTCGTGTAGTTACACCATTTATAACTCGAGAACGGGTGGGCTGATTTTTATGATTTTTAGTTTTTTGTATTTGGTGCCGTCCCGAATAACAGAATAACTATTAAAACATGTATAATACTAGTAAATAAACTGGTAAAACATGTATAGTACTTGGTTGGTTCAGGCTTGATATTTATCACAAAATATTGTGTAATTTTTATATATGCTCCATTGTTAGAACACCAACAAGGATTTAAAATATTAACTAATTCTCAAAAATGTCTCGGTTCCCACGGGATATTTATTTAATCTCCATCTTGTATCTTGCTACGAAGGGTTTTCTATATACTTATCAGGCAAGCGATAGTTACGCATAAAAGCAATCTATATTTCGATCCTACACTGACATCATATGTACCGTAAGAGTCATATATAACGCGGCTTTTAAATCAAACCAAGAACCTCTTCCGTGAGCTAAATGTTCATTGCGGTTTTACTAGCCAATTTGTGTGCCATTTTATTGGATTTACAACTATACATCCAATAAAACGGCTGCCAAGTATCGGGAGATACTCACCTATAATATAGGTATTTCGAGCGCTATAAGGTTATGCTTTACTGTCGCGCGAAAATCTAGTTTTGCCACGGAATTTATAGATTTTGTTTGATAAAGTTATAGTACGCCATAAAATTCGCCGGTACCTAGATGTTTATTTTTCCGAAAATTGTAGAATCCGTCCACATTCGCCACTAAAGGGCCTCACAAAGAAATTTTCGCCTTCATTAAATTAAATTTGTAAATTATCTGCCCACCACTTTGAAGCCTCGCAATAATAATATATCTGGGATACATAAGAAGTGCCTATTATTCAGCAGCTGTCAAGTATATGTAAATATACAGAACGAAAGGATGCGAAGGGGAAAATTAAAATATTGTGAGGCGGGCTCATAATAAAAATGATATTCACAGATATGGAGGCATATACGTAATAAATAAAGCGTAGCAAAAATAGTGTACGATATTTTAAGGGGCTAACAAGTATGTGATATCGATCGAGTTTATGTATGTGTATACAGTTTTTGATTTTTGTATGAGAAAGCGAGACAGTACTGTTTCATCGCAGACTTAGCACCTATGTGGTGTTATTTTTTTAATTTCAAAAATTGTATTATTATTTCGTGAATGTGACCTTTATAGCCGGTGGACCCCTTAAGGTGGAAGCTCAGGGTCAGGGCGCGAAATTCAAAATGTCAATGGTTTTTATTTTTTTACGAAAAATTTGGACATCTTTACGATGTAATTTAGTGTTTTGCGATATTAGCATTCTGCATTGGATGTCTCGATGTATTAAGTTTGCTTAAAAAAGTACCTAAAGCGATACAACACCATTAAGTTAGTAAAAGTGACGGTTTTTACAAACCTTATGGTATTGTATCGGATTAGGTACTTTTTTAAGCAAACTTAATACATCGAGACATCCAATGCAGAATGTTAATATCGCAAAACACTAAATTACATCGTAAAGATGTCCAAATTTTTCGTGAAAAAATAAAAACCATTGACATTTTGAATTTCGCGCCCTGACCCTGAGCTTCCCCCTTAAAATTTGTAGAAAGTTTCAATAGATGTTTTATAAACGTGCCGTTATATGGAGTTATTGTAAAATAATACGATGAACTACCTTCATTTATGTAAACGTTCCAATTAATATGTTATAGTGACGTTCGAGACTGCCAGCTTAGATAATATTTTTTTAAGTAGGGTAAGTCCGAGGGAGATGGCCATAGTTTTTTGAAATATTTATTCTGAGAAAGAGATTGCAATCAACATAACAAAAACTTTACTCAGTATTCTAAGAAAAACATTATAATTATGACATACATACATACTTATGTTTTTTTTTCATTTTGCTCTCCAAACTTTTGTACCTGACTGTTTATCGTGAAAAATCCATTCGATTTCCAGGCACGGAAGAGGGATAAAAAAGATTATTTAATCTATACATATAGATAAAATTGGAGTGTCTGTTTGTAATATTAAAATAACCGCTTTTTACTAAGTGCATTTGGATGTATACACGTTACCTATACCGAAACAACATTTTTTACATTTTTTGTCTGTCTGTCTGTCTGTCCGTCTGTCTGTCTGTCCGTCTGTCTGTCTGTCTATCTGTCTGTCTGTCTGTTTGTTCCGGGTAATCTCTGAAATGGCTGAACCGATTTTGACGGGAATTTCACTGGCAGATAGCTGATGTAACAAGGAGTAACATAGGCTACTTTTATTTGAGAAAAAAAAAATGGATCTCTCGAAAAAAAATTAAAACCAATGTTGCAGCGCTGCGCCTGATTAAAGTTTGATAGCAACAATCTGCAATGCCTCCCGCGGGATCAGAACGCAAGCAGGCTGTTGCCAACGGCTGAGTCTTTGTTAAATACCACGCGGACGAAGTCGCGGGCAACAGCTAGTATATTATAAACCCCAATTTTCGAGCCGATTGTAGATTTAATTAAAAAATGAGATAAGGAAGTTTTTTTTTGTAAATTAAATAAACCTCTATACACCATTGAAATAGGTGTTTATATAATACAGTCGCGTACAATGGCCCGATCGAAAGGAACGTTTCTTCCGACTTTATTTGTTGTTTCGTGGAACTAAGCTCGGTTTTACGTATTGCAGAATTAAGTTTAGTTTAATAGTGATACGTATGTACTGTACGTGTAACGAAGATCAAAGGTGGACCAGAATCGCAACAAATTGGCGAGGACCGGATGGATTACGTGCAAAAGTCAGGCTACTAGAGAGGTGGGCCGACGAAATAGTGTCGACAAAAGGAAAAAAACTTTTTAACAAAAAAAAACTGAAAAGCATAAAATAGCGGCACATAGTTCGCAGACCGTTGGGGCAGAAAGGTGCTAGAATGGCGACCACGAACCGGAAGACGCAGTGTAGGACGGGCGCCCACTACGTGGACCGATGATATCACACGAGTAGCAGAAAGCCGGTGGATGCGAGTGGCGGAGGACCGTGATATGTGGAAATCATTGGGGGAGGCCTATGTCCAGCAGTGGACGTTTTTTGGCTGATAGAATAGAAAAAAAAATATTGTCCTGATTTTATTCACCAAGCTTCACACACGGTATTTCAAAACCGTCCTGAATCCTTGTAAAAACATTATTAACGTATGACCCTCATATTTACATAACAAGTTTAAATAATCACGCCTTTTTGCCTCACATTGCCTGTTCTCATGAATATAAAATGCGAACAATATATTAGCTACTAACAGTTGCCCGCGACTTCGTCCGCGTCTTTAAATGTATATAACTTTCTTGTTTAAAAACTGATTGTAATAAAACGAACACAACATTTGAAGTGACGCTTACACAATACATTAGTGATCCCGCACCCAAATCGGTTTAGCAGTTTCTGAGATTAGCACGCAAAAACACACAGACAAACAGACAAAAATTCTGACAATCACTGTTCTGGGTTCTATTGCGTTGATAAAGGCCCCCAATAATAGATTCTCTCATACATCTTCCATAGTACAGACAGCGATCAGTTACATTTTGATTATGTGTATAGATAAACCGTATTGAATCTTTTTCAAATATAATTAAGCTTTGAGCAACATTCAAATTGACTTGTTGGCTTTGTCTTCAGTCTTTAGACGAAGTTTCCAGTGCAATAACCTTTCTAATAATTCGAAAGCACTATTCAACAATTCTGTTTTGATTAATAGTTTGAAACTAAATGTTTCGAACCCATCACTTTTGACATAAATTATTTCTATATATTTTTTTTTATTGCAATTTAGCAATTATTTGATCTCGATCTCACCTGATGGTAAGTGACAATGAGATCTACGATGTAGCATACTTGCCTAGAAGGTACCTGTTCACTCTCGACTTATAGGCATTAAGAGCAATCTTTACCCAAAGTTTTCGTTATCATGGCCCCGTATCCATAAAATCTTTTAGTATTCACCGCTGATACTCAGGAGATAATAAAAAAGATACCCTTATAGATATATAATGTTTGTTTGTATTTATTAAACATAATAATGAAATTGAGTACAAAACACGATTCAATTCAAAGTTCAGCTTGTTTAGTAAAATAGCCATTGCATTTTGAGACATCAGCTCTGTTGATTAGGACTCATTGTGGAGTAGAATGTTTGCTCAATCGCGTGGAAACCACTGATAACGGAGTGCCTTCTATTTGTCGCCATTTCTTTTAGAAGAAACGTAATTTTCACGATGAGATGGTACGACTCTGGTTTGGGTTGATCGAGAGCTTAGGTAACCTCTAATCTAATATACGATATACAACAATTTACTATAGCATCTTAATACATCTTAAACAAATCTACTCAGCATGAGTTTTCAACTGCCCTAGTAACCTAACAGTTAATCCTAGTTTTATTATAAATTCAGGAGAATCATAAATGAGGAGATCCTTACACGAACTAAAGTAACCAACATAGCTCAATGGATTTCAAAGTTGAAGTGGCTGTGGGCGGCACTTAGCTCGCAGAACCAACGGCCATTGGGGCAAAAAGTTTCTAGAATGGCGACCACGAACCGGAGGACGTAGTGTAGGACGGCCCTCCACAAGGTGGATCGATGATATTACACGCGTAGCAGGAAGCCGGTGGATGCTAGTGGCGGAGGACCGTGATGTGTGGAAATCATTTGGGGAGGCCTATGTCCAGCAGTGGACGTCTTTCGGCTGATAGATAGATAGATATAAATTCAGTGCAATTTTACACAAAGGAAAGTAACCAACCTTTTAAAGCGATATAAAACTAAGTTTAACCGCACCCATTTATCTAGCCGAGATAAAAGATATTACTTTACGAAGCGGTGTAGCTGGAAAAGTCATGGCCTATCTTTTTGCAATCTGTCTGAGCGGTATCTTAGGTAGAAATAAAATATAATCTATAAGCGGGTATGCGTGACCTCATGTACCCGACCTAGATTCCCGGACTTTGACAAAATAATAAATGCTTCGTACATTCTTGTCCTTGTTTAAAATGCAAGCTACCCTGCTAGTCTTCTTGCTTAATAGGTACCTACTACTATAAGTGGAATAGTATGACTTATAAATACCTACATATGTAATGAAAATGTATGTAGTACATAACAAAGTCGTGTTAGGTGGTGAGTGGACCGATTTTTATAATCTTTGAGATTTTGAATTAGTTTCCGCCCGCTGCAGAATAACTATTAAAACATAAAAAAAACACTAAAATAATAATAATAAAGATAATTCATGTTCTCATTCATTCGATTCTGGGGTGTTACGAAATTCGACGGGACAGCTAGTAGAAATAAAAAAGAGAAAAGAAAAACTTACTTACTACTTAATTTTTACAAAATGTGTAAACAAATTGTCGCGATGAATAGCCAAAGCTACCAGCGTAAAGCGACCAACTCTGCTCAACCAACCAACTCTGCCAATCGTCACGAATATTCACAAGTAAAAAAAAAAGTGCCTGATGATGTATTAAAAATAGTCATACGCAAGTATTTCCATTTTAATCCCCTATTTCTACGTTTTACAACTCAAAGTTTAAAAAATATATAATTATGTAAGTACCCTTTTTTGGGTTGGAAAAGTCTGAATTGATGTCGCCTGTCCACACAAAATTATGTCATTTCAATCCTAAATTCGCTGTAATTTTAATGTTCACGTAATAAAGCTCGCGGGTTAGCTAAGCTCACGAGTCACGCAATAACATGACTAAGACAATATATAAACGAGCATCGTGCGAACGGTAGTAATAAAACAGTCTAATTAACACTGACCCTTCACATAAAACCCTTGTAGTTGAATGTATACTGTTTTAACCCTGATACAACTGCAATAAGAATACAAATAGAAAATTTCCCACCATCCGCCATATACCTTATCTGTTAGGCTGGCCGCATACAACCAGAATACTCCTCCGAATTCAGAGGCGGAATTCATATTGTCAATCCAAAACGGTCAGAAATGCATATAAAAGGCTATTTGATTGTGTTTAAAAAACTATCTTAAAATGTTCATAAGTTTAATATAATGCTAACAATATAATTCTTTTTAATTTTTAATTCCAGTATTATCCATAAAATTTAATTAAACAAATAAAATTGCCGCTATGGCTGAAAACACATTAAAATGCCAAATATTACCAAACTCCTATTGGCAACCTGACGCTGATTACGACGATGTGACGTCACAACACATCAACCAAATCACGAGCGGGTTTTGAACACTTGACCGAACCAATAAAAAAAAAAAATATTTTTGCACAAAAATGAAGACTAATAGTTATAAAAAGCTACAATCTTTTAGGATGGCCACAATTTAAAGTTTATTTTTCATACAGTCAAACACCCTAATTCAACCTCTACATCACACACAATCTGATTTTCCCGGTTATGATTTTTTTCATCTCTCAGAATGATACCAACGAGCGTTAAAATATGAATTCCGGAAAATTAAAAGCGGCTAGATATACCAAAGACGTTCGCCTGCTGTGTCCATAAAGTTTATTGTCTCAAATGAAATCAAATACTGATTCAATCTCTCTATATATTTCACGGTAGCGTAATAGAAAGTGAATCAAACTATGAAATAATCTATAAACATGCCGTTTTACTGGTAAATTTATAGAAAAATTCGATACGTTACAGTAAAAAACACGTACTGAGTTCTCAAGAATCATTCTAACGCACTACTTTTCTTCGGTTAATCCTCGATCGATCGCCGCATTACATTCCAACATAGGTTCGTCGGAAGGCAGAGAAATATCTCTTATTATTATGGAATTCAATATCTGAGTATTCCCGTAAGCGCGCAAAATTCCGATGTGCGCAATAATACTCAGTTTGATTGTTGTGGATAGCTTAAATAAGCCATATTCGACAATGCTTATAGGGAAGGAATATCTTTTTTTTTTTTTTTGCGAGAAATGGAATCGCTGTTGACGTTACAACGCGCTCCGTTCATGATTACAATTCCTTGTCGATATTCAAATTGCGATGAGTTATTTTGTACGCTCTCATTGTGAGGGGGGATGGCAATCAGAGGGATCTGTAATGACGACTTTGCATTTTTATTTATTACCTTCAAACATCTAGGTATATGTAGGTAAAAGTATCCCACCAGGATATCTACCTATATGCAAGGTAACCTTACACCTATATCATATTTACCCTACATTATTATTTATTATTATTATTTATTGCATTTTTTTTTATTTTATCAAAATATTTCATTTGTTTTTATTATTGTAAGAACTGGAAATTGTTATCGCCATTTAATCACATCTAGGTTAATCTCAATGAGAAATTAAAACTTCCTGCGAGACAGGCCTGACCTAGTGCAGGACGTTTTTGTCAATACCTGGTAACAGGTTCGTTATATTCTGAATATTATTATTAAAATTATGACCGCAATGTTAAGAATACATGGGAATCTCTTTTGGTTACTAAACATTTATTTATTTATTTAATTTATTATACACATGTTTCACAGTTTTCCCAAAAATATACCCTCCATAGAGTCGTAATGGGGTGCATAAGTTTGTAACGAAAAAATATTAAATAGTGCTATTGCCAAGTCAATACAAAAAATTCGGAGACACTACAAATTGTATTTTTTTTATCTTAACACTAAACTACCGGATCGGAAAGTGTCCTCAATTGAGTAACTCAGCGAGCTTCTTTTAAGTATTTTTTAATTGGCAAATATCATGCATGTTCCAAAAGCTTTTTAGTTCGACGTTAGCCTAGACCTTTGTTCTAACCCAACCGCACTTTGCTTTGAACTCTGAATATTTAATTAAATTTGTGCAAAGTTTAGTTCACAAATCTGATATAAATCTTTGTCTATTGTTCCAACTATAATGATTTAACCGCGCATAGAAATAAAAATATGAGCTGAAATAAAATTATTGTTATGAAATAATATTTAATAAATTCAGACATGTTTAATTAATACCTAAATATTGCGCTACTATATTAATATTATATAAGGCATAACATTAATAGTGTAAAATATTTTAAGGGTGCATTGGTATTGGCTGTAAAGGTCATATTCTCGAAAGAAAAAAATGTTTTTTTTAAATAACACTACGTAGTAAGTGCGTGGTTAATATGTACTGGTTTGCTTTCTTACTACACATATGTTTTATACATAAACTTGATCGTAATCACCAACTTGTTAACCCCTTAAAATTACTTACAACTTTTTGTGAAACCTTATTTAATTCAAGTAAAACATCAATGACTTCCTTTTGTCATTATTGTCGTACTACTTTTGTATATTCATTTTTAGCTTTTCAAAATACCTTGTATTGTCTTAATGATCAACATGCCCTTAAATATTTTCAACAAAGAAAAATCTTTCAAATTATTTTTATCAACTAATCAGCTCGCCAAACTTTTGGGTTAGAGTTAATAAAGTCTCCGCAACATAAATCTTTACAAAAAAAAATCAGTACCTACGAAAAGTCCCATGTTGGGTGTCAATAGATTTAACAGGGTGGTCGGATTTGTTCACCCTGTTCCCTCGTTAAATCCAATGAAATATATGTTTTGCAAACACATAAACAAGTCGTAATTTACCGTGGAGCGTGCGGACGGACGGACCACTTTTATATGCCACCGTGTGGGGACTTTAAAATGCGTATTCAATGGAATCCAGTTTACGAGTGGGTCCGTCAATGAAATCGGGAGATACCGATAGTAGGGATGAATTTACTTGCAAAATTCAATACCAGGGCTTTCAAGTACGAGTACGTAAAAATACGAGGTTTTAAAATACCTGAAAGTATTTGGCAGCCGACCAACCGAGTGGCACGTGCCTAAAATACCACATAGTTTTCGGTACACGCGTCGCAGGAAGCCGGTGGATGCGAGTGGCGGAGGACCGTGATGTGTGGAAGTCGTTGGGGGAGGCCTATGTCCAGCAGTGGACGTGTATATCGGCTGATAGATAGATATTTTTCGGTACGTGCCCTCTGGAATCTTCGGAATACTTCGGGCACAGCCACTGAGCCATGAACTCGCAACCTGCGCTAGCCTGTCTCGGGCCGCCCTGGTATGGGTGGTAAATACTTGCAGGTGTGAAAGTACTTGCTAGTTTTGTATTGGAAATCGATTCTTGTCTACACATAAATAAGCACAATCGAATTTATGATAAACATACATGGTGATTCAAAGAATTATTTTTTTCGTAACATCGATTATGCTTTTTATATTTATAAAGATAAATATTGCTTTCCAATGAAAGTGTTCTCATTCCAAGAAGCCGAGGCTCGCGCGCGACTATCAGCCACCGTCATACTTGCAAGTATTTCCCGCCCGTACCAGGGCGCGAAGCGAGGCCCTAGTTTTAAAACCTGGCAGCGTAAATACGTGTCATCCCTAACCGATTGATTACATAGGTACGATGCTTCGTTTGCCAATGGATTTTATACCCTGAGAAACGACCATTGGGTATGGTCGTCGTGAGGTGCGATATATCAGGTACTCACATCAAAGTTAACGTCATAGAACAATAATTTCGGGAGTGATTTCGTTAAGGAAACAACCCGAGTGGAAATTGTTGGCATCAAATTACAAATTATATTATTCAATCGGATGATGGATACTTGACATTGTATTTGATTGATGTATATATTTACATTTCACGTACCTTTACACAATTCAAAGGTATTTGTATAATCTATACTAATATTATAAGTGTGAAAGTTTGGATGGATGGATGGATGGATGGATAGATGGATGGATGTTTGTTACTCTTTCACGCTCGAACGGCTGAACGGATCTG
>HG995405.1:15000-36436 GCA_905333125.1 Pheosia tremula | reverse complement strand
CCGAGGATACGTCCAGAGGAACGGCAATGGGAGGGGCCGGTGCACCCTGGGCATCGCCGACAATCTCCTAGGTTTACCTGGGTTATTGTCGGCGATGGCGAATAGTCTGGCATGGGGGGTGTTGCGAGGGCTGCTCCTGCTACTCTCCGGCTTTCGGAGAGGAGTGGGAGTAGCATTAGCGACGCAGGGGGGATTTATTATGTTTATGTATATATGCCCAATGCTGAAGGTCTAGCGTGCCGATAGGCTGAAAGGCGGGGGGGCTAAACTCCGTCACTAGCGCTGGGGGGGTGGGGAAACAGGGTGCCTTGACCTGTCTAAAAATCAAGGCACAACAAACATGAACACGGTGAAGGACAAAAAACTCCCCGGGAGGGTACCAGTCGCGAAAGCGGCTGGATCAAAATCCCTTACCGAGCCCTCGGGTTCGGATCGCCCCACGTATACGGGGGGGGCACCCAACACCACGCGCGCAAGTGCAACCGACGACCTTGGCAAAGAAACTGGACAAAACAACGATTCTGCAAGTGGATTGGCAAAGACGATTGTGTCTTCGTTCTTCACGAAAACAACAGTCGCAAGCAAGAAGGTGGACTTAAGGTCCGAGGACGACGATATGGTGAGCGTGACAAGCGCTGACAGCGCTAACACCTTAACACGCCTAGTGAGGAAGCGAAACTACGCTGCATTACAGAAAGAGAAGTCAGGCGGATCAGGATCAGACTCGAGTGGGAAGACGCCTCGAGCCCCTAAAGAGAAGCCTAATCAAAAGAAGGGAAGAGTTAGGCCACCGACGCCTTTGTCTCGAGCATCTTCGCCCGAGGTAATGGTAGTCGAGACCGAGCGAAGTTTAGAGGATGCGGCCGGGAACACCGACAATTTTCGGTGCTCTCGCTTGTCGCTAGCATCAACGTCGGAGCTCGATGCGGACGAACTGACCGCTCTAGAGCTAAAGAAAAAGCTGGAGGACTCAGTGGCGGCAATAAAGACCGTAGCCAAAATTAGCAAGGGTCTCAAGGGTACTAGCCAAAAGACCCTTAAAAATGCCGCCGCTTCAATAACGGAAATGGCGGAAGAGCTGCTCCAACGTACAGCCTCTGAAGAGACCAAGCGCTTGCAGGCGCAGAACAAGCGCCTTAAAGCCCAGCTGGAGGAGCTAAGCAAGGAAATGACGGATCTAAAGGCTGACATATCGGCCATGAAGAAGGAGCGTCCTTGTGAGAAGACGCCCAACCCACCACCGGAACAGACGGAGCTCGCCCGACTCTTCAAGGAGGAGATCGGGAAAGTACTTGCCAGGGTCCAGTTTTTGGAAGGTCGAATCCTACGACCCCCATTAGCTTCGGACTCCAGACCGGCACAGACTGCTACGACGTCATATGCCCAAAAAGCGTCTTCGAAGCGGGCCACTGAGATAACGACTGCTCCACCGTGTACACCTGTAGTTCCATCTGCAGCACCACCTGTGACGGATGCCCAGGCTCAGTCGAAAACTAAACCGACTAAGGGCGAAAAGAAGAAGAAAGCGACTCCCCAAACTGCGACAACAACTGGCAGTCAGGATGCCACTAAGCCCAAGTCGGGCGAATGGCAAACTGTTGGGAAGTCTAAGAAAAGAAAGAAGAAGCGCAAAAAGGCGAATAAAAAGAAGAAGATGGAGGCGAACAGGCTCCGTCCACCCAAAACCTCGGCTGTAGTACTTACACTGCAGCCTGGCGCGGCAGAAAGAGGGGTCTCATATGCGGGTGCTCTTACCCAAGCTAAAGAGGCCATTAATTTAGAAGAGCTTGGCATATCTGGCCTCCGCTGTAGGTTGACAGCTACGGGGGCCCGTATGCTTGAATTGCCCGGTGCCGCCAGTGGTGACAAGGCTGATGCACTTGCCGAAAAACTGAAGGCGACACTACAAGAAGCAGACATCCGCGTGTCCAGACCAATGAAGACCGTCAGCGTTCGAGTCTCATGCCTTGACGATTCCGCCTCCAAGGAGGAGGTAGTGGCGGCGTTCGCTAAGGCCGGGGACTGTCCCTCGGGCGAAATAAAGGCTGGGGAGATCCGTTGGGGGACCAATGGCCTCGGTACAACTATCGTAAGTTGCCCGGTTGGTGCCGCGAAGAAGATTGTAGACGGCGAAAAGATCCTCGTGGGATGGGTCTCAGCTCCAGTCCAGTTGCTGAAGCCCAGACCAGTGCGATGCTTCCGCTGCATGCTGGACGGCCATGTTGGAGCGCGATGCACGTCGTCCTTCGACTCAAAGCAGCGCTGCTTTAGGTGCGGCCAAACTGGTCACAGAGCTGATGGGTGTACAGCGACACCGCACTGCCTCACTTGTGCAGAGGCAAATAAGCCCGCGGAGCATCTTGTGGGAAGCAAAGAATGCGGGTCAAACCAGAACAAGCATAAGAAGACACACAAGAAGGCACCCCCTGCAGCATCACGGAAGCCCGAAAAGGCAGCCCCAGCAATGCGCTCAGGAATGGAGGAAAGAGCCATGGACACCGTGTAATGGACTTAAGACTCTTACAAGCGAACTTGAACCACTGTGCCAGGGCTCAAGATCTCCTGATCCAGAGTCTAGCGGAGTGGTCCATTAATTTGGCGGTCGTGTCGGAGCCCTATTACGTTCCCACCACAGCTGGGTGGACGGGGGACCATGACGGGCTTGTGGCCCTATACTCGGCCAGTTCAGTTGGCTTTCCGCCCCTCAATAACATCCAGAGGGGTCGAGGATACGTCGTCGCGGACACCTGCGACTTCACGGTTGTGGGAGTTTATTTCTCTCCAAACCGACATCTCTCCGAGTTCGAGACGTATATGGGTCAACTGGGGGTAATAATCTCTCGCATCCAGCCACGCCCCGTCCTAATATTCGGGGACTTCAACGCCAAATCCCCGGCGTGGGGCTGCCGCACTGAGGACGCCAGGGGGGAGTTGCTGCTGGAGTGGACCGTGGAGAACGGACTTGCCGTTCTTAACAGAGGCACCGTCTACACATGCGTTCGACAAGGGGGTGGATCCATCGTGGACCTATCTTTTGCGTCCCCCTCTCTGGCACGAAGAGTTCAAGGCTGGCGCGTTCTGGAGGAGGTGGAGACGCTATCGGATCATCGCTATATCCGATTTGCTGTCTCCGCCCAAACCGCCGACAGACCTGCACAGATGACCCCCAGAGACCTTGGTCCCCGCTGGACCCTGAGTCGGCTCAACCATGAAGCTTTCCAGGAGGCCTTGGTGGTGCAGACCTGGTGTCCAGCCCCATTTGGACAAATAAATGTCCAGCAAGAAGCGGACTGGCTATGCTCAGCGCTGACCAGCATTTGCGATGCAGCGATGCCCCGAACGCCACCCGGAAGACCTAGGCGCCAGGTGTACTGGTGGTCGCAAGACATCGCCCTTTTACGCCGCACGTGCGTGGCGAAGCGACGCCAGTACGCCAGACATCGAAGGAGACGGCGGCGTACGCAGAACGCGTCCGCTAGAGAGGCCGAACTATATGAGGCCTACAGGGCGGCAAAGAAGACCCTCCAAGCTGCCATCACAGAAGCGAAGAAGCAGGCCCGGGAGGAGATGATAGCAACCCTCGATCGAGACCCATGGGGGCGTCCGTATCGCATGGTTCGGGGTAAACTGCGCCCATGGGCGCCACCCCTCACTCAAAGCCTCCAACCACAACTGCTAGAGGCTATCATCTCCACCTTATTTCCGGACGGCTCCGATCATACTCCTCCGCCGATGCTTCGACATCCTGAAGATGATCTGCAGGCGGGAAGCCAGACCGCCCCTGAAGTTACAAGGGAAGAGCTAGAGGCAGCCATTGCTAGGCTTCAGGCAAAAAACGTCGCCCCCGGACCGGATGGCATACCGGGCCGCGCGTGGGTTCTGGCCCTCAAGAAGCTTGAGACTCGCTTCAGAGCCTTCATCACTGCCTGTCTCTGTCAGGGCCAGTTTCCACTGAGGTGGAGAACGGGAAAGCTGGTCCTGATAAGAAAAGAAGGACGTCCTACGGACTCACCGTCGGCCTACCGGCCGATAGTTTTACTCGACGAGGCCGGCAAGCTTTTGGAGCGGATTATTGCTAACCGCCTCGTCGAGCACCTGACTCAGACTGGGCCGGATCTCGACGGAAGACAATACGGGTTTCGCCGTGGAAGGTCCACCATCGACGCGATAATGCGCGTTAGAGAAATAGCACAAGAGGCCGTATCACAGGGTCAAGTGGTGTTGGCGGTGTCACTAGATATCGCCAATGCATTTAACTCGCTCCCCTGGAGCTGCATTGAAGAAGCCCTAAGATACCACAGAGTACCGGCGTATCTCCGTAACACGATTGGAGACTACCTGTCCACACGCTCCATCTCCTTCCCAGGGCGTGATGGGTGGGCACAGAGGACAATATCCTGCGGAGTTCCACAGGGATCGGTCCTTGGGCCGACCCTGTGGAACATTGCATATGACTGGGTCCTTCGGGGCGCCTTATTAAGCGGAGTTTCGGTGACCTGCTACGCAGATGACACCCTGGTGACTGCGAAAGGCAGATCTCATCGCCATGCAGCACTTCTGGCCACGGCAGGTGTATCGCAAGTCATCGGAAGAATCAGGAGGCTGGGCTTAGAAGTTGCCCTCCATAAATCAGAGGCAATGGCCTTCTATGGCGCGAGAAACGCACCACCCCCGAACTCACACATCGTCGTCGGGGGCGTGCGCATTGATGTGGGGCCAACCCTGAAATACCTTGGGTTGCTACTGGATGGCAGGTGGCGTTTTGAGCAACACTTTAAGATGCTTGCCCCAAAACTGTTGGGCACTGCGGCGGCACTGTCATCGTTGCTACCGAACCTGGGAGGTCCGAACGCTGCCTGCAGAAGACTGTTTACTGGAATTGTGAGGTCCATGGCCCTTTACGGGGCCCCCATATGGGCCGAAAACCTGACGAGAAACAACACTGCCCTCCTACGCAGGCCGCAACGCGCGATGGCGGTGAGGGTGGCCAGAGGCTACCGAACCGTCTCGTTCGACGCGGCCACATTATTGGCCTGCACGCCTCCATGGCCACTAGAGGCCAAAGCGCTCGCGCTGTTGTATAAATGGCGCCGAGAAGCACTTTCAGAAGGCCGAGCATACCAACTGGAAGATATAGACAGAAAGAGGAAAGAGCTGCAGTCAACAGCTATAGAGACATGGGGTGAATTTCTCGCCCAACCTAACGCCGGACATAATCTTGTCGCTGCCATCCAACCCGTCTTCGGAGAATGGCTGGGCAGACAGCATGGCCCCCTTACGTTCCGTCTGACACAGGTGCTGTCAGGACACGGATGTTTCGGGCGGTACCTGTGCCGGATCGGGCGTGAGGAAACTGAGGAGTGCCATCACTGCGGGGACCCCAGAGACTCCGCTCAGCACACGCTAGAAGACTGCCCTACATGGGCTCAGGAGAGGAGCGGCCTGACTGCCACACTGGAAACGCAAGACCTAACGCTCCCATCAGTCGTCGGACTGATGGTCCGCAACGAAAGCGCGTGGCAGGCCGTCGTCTCATTTTGTGAGACAGTGATGGCGACAAAAGAGGAAGCGGAGAGGGAACGGGAAGCGACCACCTTGCTTCCGTTCCGACGAAGACGTACGGGCAGGCGCCGCAGAGCGCACGCAGCCGCTGATCTGCGACCGCCGTAAGTCCAGGCCTGCGAGTGACGGGGAGGGCAACCCGTCAGTCGACCAGAAACGGCCCAAGAAGGAGACGGATGCGTAATTCTACGCGTCCGCAATCACCAGAGAAGGCAGAGGGCTAGAAGCCTAAAGAAGAGGCCCGGACCGGACCAAGGCCTGCCAGAGCCGCGAAGAGCATGCGCAAGCGATCCCGCAGCTTTGACATCAGGCAGTGGAAGGACAACAGGGGGTTTTTTAGTCCGTGCGAGTCGGACATACCCACCCCGTCGTGCCCTCGGCGGGGTGGCATGCGTAGGCATTTTTCCTCCTTTTAAAAAAAAAAAAAAAAAAAAAAAGGTTAGGTTAGGTTAGGTTAGGTTAGGTTAGGTTAGGTTAGGTTAGGTTAGGTTAGGTTAGGTTAGGTTAGGTTAGGTTAGGTTAGGTTAGGTTGGGGTGCTATGCCAGACAACCTCCACGCGTGCTCATCCCATTGTCGGTCCCGAGGATACGTCCAGAGGAACGGCAATGGGAGGGGCCGGTGCACCCTGGGCATCGCATGATAATCTCCTAGGTCACCTAGGTGTATTGTCTGCGATGGCGAATAGTCTGGCACGGGGGCGTTGCGAGTGCTATTCCTACGGCTCTCCGGCTTTCGGAGAGAAGTAGGAGTAGTATTAGCGACGCAGGGGGGGTATCTTATATATATGTATTTATAGGTTGGCGGTCATAAAGGTGTGTAGATGGGCGAAGTGGCGAAAGCGTGATGTATGATAGGAAGCTCCCGAGAGGGAGCGTATGACTCGCGCGGTGTTGTGCCAAGTGCACGTGGCTTCGGTCACCATCGGGCGATCTCGTTGTCCCGGCGTAGGCGTCTTCGTGGACAAGTCTCGCGGTCTACGTTGGGTACGGGGGTCTGGCCTTAACCGGCTGGGCCAAGTGGTCGGGGTCCACAATAAAAATCCCGGAAGAGGAGATAACCTCAATAAAAAACCCCCCTGCTCTGGATACCTCCCGCCCTCCAGTAGTAAATAGGGTTACCTCGGCTACAGGGGTCTCTGGCCAGGTTGACGTTTTTCCCCCATACTCGTGGGATTTATTATGGATAAGAATGTTAAATTAGTTTTTAAAGCGGAACCGAAATCAAAAGGACATGGCATGAATACCGGACCATCCGATCTGCTCAGCGGGTCGGAGAAGGCACCCAGCGGAAGACGCAAGGGTGAGGATAGGACTGCGGACAATTCCGCCCAAAGAGAAGCCCGTCGTGAGTGGCTTGCCGCTCTCAGGGAGGCGACCCGGTCTGAGGATGTGGAGTCGGCAATGTCCGACACTGACGACTCCATAGCCTCAAGACCAGACAGCAGAGCGTCCTATGAAGGACTGTATAAGGACGGACGCAAGCGTCCAAGACACCGAGACTCGGACGACGACTCGAGCGGCTCGTCGGACGCCGAGACTGGCCGAACACCTTCTAAGGTGCGGTCTAGTCAAGGTGGTCGACAGCGCTCCTCCTCCGCTCAGGCGAGGGACAAAAACGGGCGTTTCCTGAAGCGTAGGGACGCGACAGGAGAGGGAGAATCTGTGGGGTCGGACCGGTCACGGTCGGGCAGCGGGAGTGACATCCGTGTCATCCCGAAGTGTACCGGTGCCCCCCCCAAAACCAAAGGTAGAGGAAGGCCACCTACGACCGGCGAGTACGTCGGTCTGGCCAAGGCCAAGGCCGAGCTTGTCGCCGCGGAGCGTGCGGCACTTGAGCTCCAGGCCGAGAAGGAGGTGGCGGAGGCGGCGCGGAGGGTTTACCCTCTGCGGTCGAGCCGCCTATCGGAAACTCCGGCATCGGAGACTCCGGCAGCAGAGGGACCGACGGCCGGCGAATTGAGGGAACAGGTTCTCCAACAGGTGAATCTGATCTCTCAAGTCGCCGGCAAGTCGTCAAACCTTAAGGGGACCTTCGTCCGGACCCTTAAGGACGCGGCTTGCAGCATAAGAGATGCCGTGGAGGCGTTGAGCTGCGCGTCGGTCTCAGCCGAGACGCGGAAGCTGGCGGCGCAAAACGACCGCCTTAAGGCAGAAGTTGCGGATCTCCGCGGCGAGTTAGCTGCATTACGGGCTGACTTGCTGCGGAATCAGGAGCAACAGGTCGGGAAGGGGGCCCGCTCCCCCATCAGCGCCCCGGTTGATCCGGAGCACCTGCAGCGGACTATAGTCGAGGCGGTTGGCCGTATGGTCAACGCTCGATTTGAGGCGCTTGAGGACAGGTTACTGCCCGAAAAGCGCCTCCGCCCACCGCTTGCGGCGGACAGGGCATACACGGACGAGACAGCGCAGCAGCCTGCTTCTAGAAGCAGGGCTGCGACCAAAGCCGCCCCTAAGGTGGCTCCACGGACAGCGACCAGGCCCGATGCCGAGCCCGTTGCTCCAGTCCTACTGGACAACGCGGCCATTCCGGGACCTTCCACCTCAACCCCCAGCCTTCCGCGGGGAGGGGAAGGGAAGAGGAAGGGAAAGAAGAAGGGGAAAACTTCGTCAAACCCCACGGACAAGACACCGGCGGTGCCCACGACCGAGGGTTGGACGGTGGTGACCCGCCGAAAGGCCAAACGCGGCAAGGGCTCGGCTCCGGCTGCGAAGCCGAAGCCGAAACCCAAACTGCGCCCCCCTACCACGTCGGCTGTAGCTATCAAGTTGCAGCCCGACGCAGAGAAGAGGGGTATGACGTATGCCCGCATATTACTGCAGGCGAAAAAGGCAGTGGACTTGGGAAGCCTGGGGATTCAGTCCCTGGGCTTCAAGAAGGCGGCGACAGGGGCGCGCCTTTTGATGCTGCCAGGGGCAACGAGCAGCGACAAGGCCGACTTGTTGGCGGAGAAGCTGCGAGAGGCCCTCAAAGTAGAGGACGTCCGAGTCTCCAGACCGGAGAAGAGCGCAACTCTGCGCATCTCGGGTCTGGATGACTCGGTCGGGAAATGGGAGACGGTCGACGCGATCGCCAAGGCTGGCGAGTGCTCGGTCGCCTCGATAAAGGCGGGGGAAGTGCGCCGGGACCGATCCGGACTCGGCACACTGCTTTGCAGCTGCCCTATTGGCGCTGCAAAGAAGGTGATGGCGGTCGACCGCCTTTTTATAGGATGGTCGACCGTGCACCGAAAGGTGCTGGAGATGCGACCTCTGCGGTGCTTCAAGTGTCTCGCCCTGGGACACGTCAGGGAGCTGTGTACCGCAGAGGTCGACCACGGAGACACTTGTTTCCGGTGTGGGCAACCGGGCCATAAGTCCGAGGGTTGTAGCGCCGCGCCGCACTGCTTGGTATGCGACGCGGCGAAACAGCCTGCCGGGCACAAAATGGGTGGGCGGGCCTGCGCTCGCGCAAAGCCCGTAAAGAAGAAAGGGAAGAAGGCTGCAGCCAGGACCAACGTCCAGACGCAGCCGGCCCGCCCTGCGGCGGCTGGAGAGGCCGCGCAGGTGACCCCGATGGCCACTGGCTAGTGGCCGTCGATAAGAGCCCGGGCGGCGGATTCGGGGGAGTCCGCCGTTCCGTCAAGGGCTCGTGGGGAGGTGCTGTGTTGAAGTGTGCCAACACAGCACCTGGGCTGCTGCCCGAATGAGGAGGCCTGACGAGGCCGACGTCGCGCCGGGATGTCGCGGAAGTATGCTTTGCGTTCCCGCGACCCCGGCACATGCGACGGAGAAGACACACCGTGGAGTTTTAGTGGGTATACCGGCACTCTGCCGGGGAGTCCCACATACCCCTCTCGCCCCCCCGGGCGGGTGGGGATGCGTAACGCATTTCTCCACGTAAAAAAAAAAAAAAAAAAAAAAAAAGGTTAGGTTAGGTTGGGGTGCTAGGTCAGACAACCTCCTCGTGTGCCTCCCCCATTGTCAGTCCCGAGGATACGTCCAGAGGAACGGCAATGGGAGGGGCCGGTGCACCCTGGGCATCGCCGATAATCTCCTAGGTCACCTAGGTGTATTGTCGGCGATGGCGAATAGTCTGACAAGGCGCGGTGTGTTTGCCAAGTGCACGCGGCTTCGGCCGCCACCGGGCTTCCTTTATTCCTTCTCCGCTCCCATATCCTCAAAGGGCAGGTCTGCTCCCGGTACTTCTCTCTCCTGAGAGTTGACTGGCGATGCGGACTTGCTCTATCCTTTTCCTTTCCTTCACAATTCCCATGTCGTTCCGGTGGAGACAACCACCTGCAAAAATCACGGGGGCGTCGTTAGTGGCGCAGGGAGGTGTATTATGTATATAATATATATTAAGGTCGGTGGATAAGTGTGCGTGGATGGGCGAAGTGGTGAAAGCGTGATGTATGTAAGGAAGTTCCCGAAAGGGGACGGTGTGATTCGTGCGGTGCGTTTGCCAGGCGCACGCGGCTTCGGCCGCCACCGGGCGATCCCGTAGCTCTAGCGGAGGCGTCGTGGTTAAGTCTCGCGGCCGATGAAGCGGAAACGGGGGCTAGCCTTAACCGGCTAGCCAAGTGGTCGGGATCCACTCTAAAAGGTCCACCCTCCGTAAGGAGATGATACGCGGAGTCCCGCGGAGGAGAAACCTCGTTAAAAAACCCCCATCCCAGGGTACCGGCCGCCCCCCTGGCGTAATTAGGCTTGTTCGGTGTGCAGAGGGCACCACCCGAACCGACGATATTTCCCTCTCACTCGTGGGATTAGATATGGAGAAAATTTTAAAAGTTACGGTGGAAAAATTAACGACGGACATTGGCAATGATAACGGACAACCTGACTCGCTCAGGGGATCGATTGATCTGATTGGCACAAGACGTGAGGACGCGGAGGAGACTGCGTCTGTGGTGGTAGAAGTTGAGCGGCAGACCGCTAGGAGTGAGAACGAGCAGCTCGTGGATGTAGAGTCGGCGATGTCCGATTCGGACGTCTCCACAGCTGCAGTACTGGACAGCCGAGCGTCCGGAGAAAGAACCTCTCGGTTCTTCAAGGACGGTCGCAAACGCCCGCGTCATGGCGCGAGCATCGAGTTGAGCTCCAGCAGCTCCTCGGGTGGTGAGGACCGGCCGGCGCCTAAAGTGCTAGCTGGCAAAGGTAGTAGAGGGCGCTCGTCCCCTGCACAAGTGAGGGACAAGAGCGGGCGCTTCCTCAAACGCACTGACGCGACGAAAACAGGCAGTGGAAGTGAAGGGTCGGTAACCACCCCGAAAAGCTCCACTGCTCGCGGAAGAGGAAGGCCACCCTCAACGGGGGAATACGTTGGCCTTGCGAAGGCCAAAGCTGAGCTTATCGCGGCTGAACGGGAGGCGATGGAGCTAAGAGCCGAAAAAGAGGTAGCGGAGGCGGCTCGTAGGTCGTATGAGCTGAGACCGAGCCGGCTCTCGGAGACATCTGACGAGGGTCCCACTGCTGGCGACCTAAGAGAGCTGGTGCTCACTCAAGTGGGCCGAATTAACCATGTGGCCATAAAGTCCTCCAATTTAAAGGGCACTTTTGTGAGGACTCTAAAGGACGCGGCTGTGGCTATCAAAGAGGCTGTGGAAGCCCTTAGTAGAACAACGGTCACAGCAGAGACAAGAAAGCTGTCAGTTGATAACAGCCGCCTTAAGGCGGAAGTTAACGAGCTCCGCGGCGAGCTTGCCTCATTACGGGCGGACTTGCGGCGGACTCAAGAGCAGCAAGAGACAATGGCCCCGCCCACTATCAGTGAGCCGGAGGTGCTCCAGAGGTCTATCATCGAGGCGGTGGGCACGATGGTAAATGCTCGATTTGAGGCTCTTGAGGGTAGGCTGCTACCGGAAAAGCGCCTCCGCCCTCCGCTTGCCGCGGATAGGGCCAACCCGGAAAATACCGCGCCGAAGGCCGCTCCTGGACCTGCTCCCAGGGCTAAGGTCAGACCTGGAGCCCAGCCAGCTGCATCGGTTGCACCAGCAGCCGAAGCCCTCGCGGGACCTTCTTCTTCTACCGCTCCGCGGGAGAAGAAAACAAGGAGTAGACGGAAGAAGAAGCAGACCTCTTCTTCAAACCCATCGGGTGAGCAGAACTCGCCCCCAGCGGCGACATCAGCCCAAGGCTGGACGCTGGTAACTCGGCGGAAAGCCAAAACTGGCGCGAGCCCTGTAGTGGCTAGCAAACCGGCTGGCCAGCCAGCTAAGCAGAAACCCAAGCCCAAGCTGAAGAACCCTAGCTCGTCTGCCGTAGTCATAAAGCTGCTGCCTGACGCTCAAGCTAGAGGGGTGACCTACGCTGGAGTATTGACTGAGGCCCGAAAGTCAGTCGACCTTGCGGGTATCGGGATTACGGCTTTGAAGTTCCGGAAGGCCGCCACAGGGGCACGTGTTTTAGAGGTTCCGGGGGCCACGAGTGGGGACCAAGCGAATCTTTTGGCCGAGAAACTGAGGGAGATCCTCAAGGAGGAGGACGTCCGGGTCTCCAGGCCCGAGAAGTGTGCAGATCTGCGCATCTCGGACCTGGACGACTCGGTCGATAAGGCTGAGGTGGCTGAAGCAGTGGCAAGGGTCGGTGGATGCCCAGTGTCCTCTGTCAGAGTGGGTGAAATCCGTCGTGGTAGGTCCGGCACTGGAACAGCTCTGATTAGCTGCCCGGTCGTTGCGGCTAAAAAGGTCCTCGGTGCTGATCGCTTCTTGGTTGGCTGGTCGTCAGTGCACCGGAAGCTGCTCGCGCCCCGAGCCCTTCTGTGCTTTAGGTGCCTCGAGCTCGGACATGTCCGAGAACAGTGCACAGCAGAGGTTGATCGTGGCAGCACTTGCTTCCGGTGTGGGCAGCTGGGACATCGGTCCCAGCAGTGCTCTGCGGCCCCATACTGTCTGGTATGTGCGGCAGCAAAAAGGCCTACCGGTCACAAAGTCGGGAGTAAGGCTTGTGCTGCCGCAATGCCTGGTAAAAGGAGAAGGAGGAAGGGTGTTCCTGGAGCTACGGCCCGGGTACAGCCAGCCAGCCCCACAGCCGATGTGGCAGGGGAGGAGGGGACTGCAATGGCCACTCAATAATCAATGGCCACCATAAGTCTTTTACAGGCGAATATCAATCACTGCGCCAGAGCTCAGGATCTTTTGTCCCAGAGCATGGCGCAGTGGATGATCCACGTGGCCGTGGTTTCGGAACCATACCTCGTTCCCCCCAATGGCAATTGGGCTGGGGACCAATTAGGGACAGCGGCAATAGTTTGTCGAACGAACGTCGGCTCCCCGCCTCTCGGCGGCATTGTCAGGGGCCCCGGTTTTGTGGCGGCCCTGCTGGGGGAGATTGTGATCATATCGGTCTACTTCTCCCCCAACAGAGCATTGTTCGAATTCGAGGCCTTCCTTGATCGGTTGGGCCCCATAGTCCGGCAGTTCCATCCTCTTCCTGTACTGGTCGCTGGGGATCTCAACGCCAAATCTTTGGCGTGGGGATCTCCTGCGACAGATGCACGTGGTGCGGTTTTAGAGGAATGGCTCGTTGAGCTTGGACTGGTTGTCCTCAATCGAGGTTCCGTGGACACGTGTGTGCGGCTGCAGGGCGGTTCCATTGTGGATATCTCGTTCGCAAGCCCTGCCATAGCGCACCGCGTCCGGGGCTGGAGGGTTATCGAGGGTGTGGAGACTCTTTCAGACCACCGATATATTCGCTATGATGTTTCCACCGCGAATACTCCTCCCGGCCCAAGCCGGACCGTAAGAGAGGTCAGCTCACGGTGGCAGGTAAAGAGTCTCGACAGGGAGCTGTTGAAGGAGGCAGCAATGGTTATGTCGTGGGTTCCAGAGCCCACAAGTTCGCAGGTGGAGGAGGAGGCCGAATGGTTCCGGGATGCGATGACGCAGTGTTGTGATGCGTCAATGTCCCGGACCAGGAATCATCCCCCTAGGCGTCGGGTGTACTGGTGGTCGGCAGAGCTCGCGCAAATGCGCAGAGCGTGTGTTGCGGCCAGGCGCCAGTACACCCGATGCCGGAGGAGACGGCGCAGAGACCACGCCCAAGAGGACCTGCTGTACGCCGCATATAGGCAACAAAAAATGGGCCTGCAAGTGGCCATTGCCAAGGCAGTTGACCAGGCCAGGAAAGAGTTTTTGGCCTTACTCGATCAGGACCCGTGGGGACGCCCGTATAAGTTGGTGAGGGAGAAACTTCGCCCTTGGGCCCCCCCACTTACGGAGAGCCTTCAGCCCCAGCTGGTGACGACCATAGTGTCATCTTTGTTTCCGCGGCGGGAGAATCACGCTCCACCCGCGATGGTCCCACCTAGCGTGGAAGAAGCTGCCTCAAATGGTGACTTACCGGAAGTGACAGAGGAGGAGCTGGGCGCGGCAATCTCAAGGCTACGGGCCAAGAATACGGCCCCCGGTCCCGATGGCATCCCGGGACGAGCTTGGGTTCTGGCCCTTGACGCCCTGGGTCCGAGGTTGAGGACGATGTTCACTGCCTGTCTGGCTCAAGCCATAATTCCACAGAGGTGGAAGACAGGCAGGCTCGTCCTCCTACGGAAGGAGGGGCGTCCTGCGGATTCACCCTCGGCCTACCGCCCAATAGTGCTGCTCGATGATGTGGGCAAACTCTTTGAGAGAGTGGTGGCTGGTCGCATCATCGAGCACCTACAGAGCGTCGGACCGGATCTAGCGGACACCCAATTTGGTTTCCGCAGAGGCCGCTCGACCGTTCACGCGGTCTTACGGGTGAAGTCCCTGGCGCAAGAGGCGGTTGCCCGGGGTGAGGTCGTCTTGGCGGTGTCTCTTGACATCGCCAACGCCTTCAATACCCTCCCCTGGGCCTGCATAAGAGAGGCGCTGCGGTTCCACGGTGTGCCGGCCTACCTGTGCCGCATTATTGGGGCCTATTTATGCGAGCGACGAGTTATTTACCCCTGCCGAAATGGACAGGGGCTACAGGACGTGACGTGTGGAGTTCCACAGGGGTCGGTTTTAGGACCACTCCTGTGGAATATTGGATATGACTGGGTCCTCCGTGGCGCGAACCTTCGAGGCGTAGACGTAACTTGTTACGCTGACGACACTCTCGTGACAGCCCGGGGGCCCAACTTTCGTCGAGCCGCCATACTCGCAACCGCGGGAACGGCTCACGTAGTGGGGAGGATACGACGACTCGGGCTAGAGGTGGCCCTAAGCAAATCTGAGGCCCTGTGTTTTCACGGGCCACGGAACGCGCCACCAGCAGACGCCCACATAATTGTGAGTGGAGTCCGCATCGGCGTCGGGTCGACGATGAAGTATCTCGGGCTCGTACTCGATCGCCGATGGGACTTCTGTGCGCATTTTGAGCGCCTGGAACCGAGGTTGAAGGGAGCAGCGGCAGCTCTCGGGAGATTACTCCCGAACGTTGGGGGCCCAAATGCCTCCTGCCGTCGTCTATACGCTGGAGTCGTACGGTCCATGGCCTTGTATGGAGCTCCCGTGTGGGCCGACACCCTGGATCGCCGGAACATCGCGCTATTGCGCAGACCGCAGAGGGTGTTGGCTGTCCGGGCCATAAGGGGCTACCGCACGATCTCCAGCGAGGCGGCGTGCGTGTTGGCGTGTTCCCTGCCCTGGGACCTGGACGCCGGTGTTCTCGCGTCCTTGTTCTCCTGGTGCGAGGAGGCGAAAGCCCGGGGCCATCTACCGGCTCTGGAGGAAGTGGAAGGCCACCGGCGGGAACTACGCCAACGTGCAGTAGAAGAGTGGGAGCGAAGGCTGGAGCACCCCAGCGCCGGCCTAAGAACCGTTGAGGCCATCCGTCCAATCTTGCAACAGTGGTTGGACAGGCAGCACGGCGTCCTCTCCTTCCGGGCGACGCAGGTCCTCTCGGGACATGGTTGTTTCGGGAGGTATCTGTGGCGCGTGGCGGGGAGGGAGCCCACAGCGGTATGCCACCACTGTGACGGGTGTGCCGAGGAGACGGCCCAGCATGCGCTGGAGGAGTGCTCAGCCTGGGCGGAGCAGCGTCAGGAGCTGCGGGCTGTTATAGGACGCGACCTCTCGCTGCCTGCTGTGGTTCGCGCCATGGTGGACAGCGAGAGGTCGTGGAACGCGGTCATCGCCTTCTGCGAGGAGACCGTGTCTCGCAAAGAGGCGGCGGAGAGGGAAAGGGAGGCCGTTGCCGACCTGGCGATCCGTCGCCGAAGACCAGGGCGTAGGAGGTTAGCCTACGCGCGAAATATCCCGCCCTAACAGGGCCTCGGGGCGGCAGACTCGGGGGAGTCTGTCGCTCAGCACAGAGGCCCGTGAGGGGGCGCTGCGTTGAGTGTGCCAACGCAGCGCCAAAATGCGGAATGGGTGCTCCACCAGCAGCACCCGGAGAGGAGGCCTGTAAGGGCCACGATCGCGTCGAGGTCGCGGAAGAATGCAGTTATGCGTACCCGTGACCTCGGCACCAGCGACAGAGCGGTACACCGTGGGGTTTTAGCCGGTAAGAGTCCGGCATAACCACACCGTCACCCCCGTGGCGGTGTGGTATCCATGAGGATTTCCCCACGTAAAAAAAAAAAAAAAAAAAAAAAAAAAAAAAAAAAAAAAAGGTTAGGTTAGGTTAGGTTGGGGTGCTAGGTCAGACAACCTCCTCGTGTGCCTGCTCCCATTGCCAGTCCCATCGGGTTCGCCTGTGGGAACGACAATGGGAGGGGCCGGTGCACCCTGGGTATCGTCGATAATTTTCCAGGTTGTCCTGGGTTATTGTCGGCGATGGCTAATAGTCTGGCATGGGGACATATGGGGAGGGGGAGCGCGACCGGGCTTCGGCCTGGACGCTGCGGACCCACCTCGTGGAGGGGAGGGAGGCTGCGTGAGTAGCGGCGGGCCCACCCCTCGAAGCCCATTGTCAGTCCCGAGGATACGTCCAGAGGAACGGCAATGGCAGGGGCCGGTGCATTCTGAACATCGCAGGATAATCTTCTAGGTCACCTAGATGTATTGTCGGCGATGGCGAATGCCTGGCGTGCGGAAGGGAGGGAGTCTGCGACCGGGCCTCGGCTCGGACGCGGCGGACCTGCCCTGTTGGGGACGAGGAGGGGGGCTGCGACCGGGCCTCGGCCTGGACGCGGCGGACCCACCTCGTGGAGGGGAGGGAGGCTGCGTGAGTAGCGGCGGGCCCACCCCTCGTACGGATGCCCGGGAGGAGGGAGGCTGTGGTTCTGGGTCTCGTGCTCGGACGCGGCGGACCCACCACTCGGGCAGCCCCGCAAGGGGTAGCGGAAGGGAGGGGGGCTGCGACCGGGCCTCGGCCTGGACGCGGCGGACCCACCCTTATGGGGACATATGGGGAGGGGGAGCGCGACCGGGCTTCGGCCTGGACGCTGCGGACCCACCTCGTGGAGGGGAGGGAGGCTGCGTGAGTAGCGGCGGGCCCACCTCTCGGCCCCGCAAGGGGCGTGAGGAAAAGGAGGGTGGCCGCGACCGGGCCTTGTGCTTGGACGCGGCGGACCCACCTTCCACCCTTTCGGGTGAAGAGGCCGACCGGGGGGCAGCTTGCTGTCATCCGGGAGGACTGCTGACCGCCAGCTGGTGTGGCAGGCGGTCGGCGTTGAGCCCCGGGCGGCGGACTCGGGGGAGTTCGCCGTACCACTCCGGGCTCGTGAGGATCGGCGCTGTGTCTGGTGGTCCGACACAGCGCCTGGCCGCAAGGCCTGGAGGAGGCCGAAAGGCCGCAGTCGCGTCGGGGTTCGCGGAAGTATGCGCAAGCGTTCCCGTGTCCCCGGCACAAGCGACCGTGAGGATTCACCATGTGGTTTTAGTGGGTATACCGGCCGCCGCCGGGGAGTCCCACATACCCCTCTCGTCCCCCCCGGGGCATGAGGGGATGCGTAACGCATTTCCACATGTAAAAAAAAAAAAAAAAAAAAAAAAAAAAAGGTTAGGTTAGGTTAGGTTAGGTTAGGTTAGGTTAGGTTAGGTTAGGTTAGGTTAGGTTAGGTTAGGTTAGGTTTTTTTTTTTTTTTTTTTTTGGTTTTGACCATGTCCTGGGACATGGTCTGCCACTTCTCCTCTGACAGAGGTCAGAGCCCTTGTTTACTTTATGTTGCTGTACTTGAGTTGGTTGAAGGAGTTGCGGTTTTTCTGTATTTAGGTGTTAATTTTTATTTATGCAATTTAATTTATGTTTTATTTAGCGGTTTTCTGATTCTTTATTCTATTTATATTACTTTTATATTTCTGCTGTGGCTTCATTTTTGTTGTTTTATAATCACTTTTTATAGAGAGCTTTATATGATTGGTTTTGTTTTAAGTCTCTATTTGTATTTGTTTAATTAATCACTTTTGTTCCTTTTGTGTTGAATTTGTTTGTATCGTGTTGTAGATTTTACACGTTTTAGGAATAGTTTGGTTTTGTTTTTGTTTAGTTGTTCTTACAGTTTTGTATGTTACATTTGTCGTAATAAGTTTTCTCTCGCGTAGCTATTTGTTTTGTTTTCCCTCTTTTTATTGCTCGTTGGACTGATAGTTCGTGTTTGTTATGTTTTATTAAATTTGTTTGTGTGTATTTGATGTTGTTTTGATGTTGTCTGTTATGTTTTATTAAATTTGTTTGTGTGTATTTGATGTTGTTTTGATGTTGTCTGTTATGTTTTATTAATTTTGTTTGTGTGTGTTTGATGTTTTTTGTGTCTAGGTCTCGTAATATTCTTAGAATATTCCGTTTATTATTTGGTTTTAGGACTCTGGGATGCGACTATTTTGTTTTGTAAATTTTTAATTAGTGTTTTAATTTGTTTTTAGTTTAAGTTGTTAGTGTTATTATTAGTTGTTACGGATATAGCAGATTAAATTATGTTGTAACAGATTAGTTTAAAGGTCAGATTTAAAATTGTTGTTTTGTTTATTTAGTGTGTTTTTTATTGTTTGTTGTATAGCTGTACTATTGAATGGTATTTTCCTTGTTTTAGTTGTGTTGTTTAATAGGGCTTGGCAACGCTCAGTGTTGTCTTGTGCTATTATTTCTGTACTATTTGTAATGTTTTGTATTTCTAAATTGTGTAGCATATTTTCGGGTAAGGCCTGGTTTCTTCCCAGACCATCATTTTTTAAAAATGTTGTTGGCAAATTAATATTTGATGTTGAATCCAGGTCATACCCGAATTTTATGTTTTTGTGATACTTTTTTAGCTGTTGTTTTGTCTTTGTTTTGTCTTTGTTTTGTTGTGTTTTGTTTTTTGTAGTGTGGTTGTGTTTCCCCGTGTCGTGATATTGTGATGTTTGTCTTGTCCAACTGTTGTGTGTGTTAGCAGGGTTGCTGATGTTCTATCGCCTCCCTGTCTATTTCATCGTCCTCAGCAATATGCCACACTAGACCTCGCGATTGCATCCCACTTTTGGCGGATGGGGCAACTGACGTCGAATGCAGTGTGCCCGGTGTCTTGATGTTTTGCCTGGCTACAGTTCCGGCACGTTGGACTGTCGCCTGCAAGAAATCGCGGGCAGTCTGTGCGCGGGTGTGGGCTGCCGCAAAATCCGCAAAGATCCACAGGATCTTTACATAGTTTGCGGCCGTGCCCGTAGCCGAGGCATCGGGTACACTGCACTAACGGGGATTGATCTTCCACCACCACCCGCTGGAGGTCTATGTGCAGGTAACCAGCCGTCGTCATCTTCAGCCACACTCTGGGAGATACCTGGAGGACGACGTGGTTCTCCGCTGGGTTCCGCGCCTTCCTCCGGTATCTGACCAGAATGGAGCTGAAGTCGGCGTCCGAGAGGTCCCCCAGCCGATCCGCATTTTGGGTCTTTATTGACTCCAAAATGTCCTCATCGGTGTTGTATGTTTGGAGGTCTTTTATTATAACCAGCGGGTTCTTATTACGTGCCTCCTCCACTTTAAGGTGTCGGCTGGTCCTGAGCTTCGCCGCCATTCTGGTCAGCTCATCCTTACTGGAGCAGCTCAGGACCACCTTTTGGTCTTTCACCTTCCGCACGCGATGGACTTGGAACCCGCTGGTTTTGGCGTCCAGTGCGACTCGGACTTTGCCGAGCACCTCGTCGCTTGTATCCATCTCCTCCCTGGAGGACACAATGATGGAGTGACTGGGCTGCGACACCGGCCGGGGTTGGCTGCGGCCAGGTCTCAAAAGAGTCTCGGCATGCGAAGGCGCTTCCTCTTTGAGGGCTGCAATTCGCCTGCCGGTCTCCTCTGAGGCCTGACGCAGTTCCCGAACTTCGCTGACGAGCCGGTTGATGTCGCTTTCGGTCACTCCACTTACTTGCGGCGAGGTGGTCGGCAAGGTCGTCAACTTGTCGATGACGTCGAATGATACCATCCCTCTGAGCGCCTTGACCTCCGCTAGGACCTCCCCTACTGGTGCACTAACGTCGGTCTTTTTAATGGCTTCCGTCAAGCCTGCCAATTCCTTGGCGTGTTCCTCCCCCACTTTCCGCAAATCTCGCTCACGCTGAAGTTTTGCCTGCTCCATTTGTATCTGGAGGGTTTGTTTGGCCTCATTCTGTTTAAGAATGATGTTATAAAGGCCAAACAAACTGTTTAGGACCCCCTCTTTTATTGTGGTCTTCAGGTTACCAGACTGTTCCAGTAGGGATTTCGCCTCCTGGTACAGTCTGTTAGCCGAAGCCGTTTCACTTTGTGTAGCGCTCTGGTGTAAAGGGCCAGAGCCGCCTGAGGTCGCTACTTTCTGTTGGGGTGGGGGGGTTTTCTTGTCATATGTCAAGCTTATTTGCTTGACATTTTTCCCTGGTGCCGACGTTTTGACAGCTTCATCTGCCTTCTTGACGGGCGTGCGATGGCCGAACATTGTGTGTGTATTATCTGTTTGACGAATGTATAAATTATAATCTAATTTTGTGTATATACTTAAGCTACTTAAAACTAGTGTAAAATTGTAAATGTGTAAATAGAGGTGTAAATAATAGTGTAAAAATGTAAATATAATTTCTTAGACTTTAGCCTTTTGGCAGGTTTCCCAAAAATATTGATTTTTGGGCGTCTCTCAAGTCAAATTGTGTAAATAGGGTGTATATAAAACACTGTCACTGACAGTTTCCGACTTTAATAGATTTTTCCAAGTATATTTGGCTTTTGTCAACTTCTTTGTGAAGTTTTTAATTTGTCACAGTCGATGTTTTACTTCGTACAGGTCTGTCGTGTCAGGAGACTGTTTTCAAGCCCAAAAGGGTTTGTGCTATGTCATAAAAATCCGCCTGGGCTCACTACGATAAGTACAAAAATATACTGGTTGGTATGTTGATGACTTTTTAGCCCACAAAATCAACGTAGTGAGCGACTACCGGGTGGGTGGGGGGGGCGAGTTTTTGCGTTTTTTCGCAGGCTACACCCGCGAGCGGCACGTCGTTGGACGCGTCTCGACGAGGGCAGTGCGATGGGCGAAAGGATCTGAAAAATCTCTGAACAAAAATATTCAGGAAGGTCCAAAAACTTGAATTTTTACCAAAAATTGGCCTAAGTTGCACCGTAATTGCGGCGCGATGTCACTAAAATGCTCAGAACCCACAGGAGTAGCAGGGAGCAGCGTTCCGGATTTTAAGGTAAGTATAATTTTGAGAATAACTTGAGTATAACTTAAGTTTTCTGTGTTTAATTAATCTTTTTATTTTTCAGATGGTGTTAAATTGTACTACGGCGGTGCCGAGCTTATGTAGATTTTTCTGTATGAAAAATAATCGAAAGCAAGATTTTGCGTTTTTTTCGCAGGCTACACCCGCGAGCGGCACGTCGTTGGACGCGTCTCGACGAGGGCAGTGCGATGGGCGAAAGGATCTGAAAAATCTCTGAACAAAAATATTCAGGAAGGTCCAAAAACTAGAATTTTTACCAAAAATTGGCCTAAGTTGCACCGTAATTGCGGCGCGATGTCACTAAAATGCTCAGAACCCACATG
>HG995404.1:10921894-10951702 GCA_905333125.1 Pheosia tremula | reverse complement strand
GTGAGTAGGCAACCCTGGCACTTTCTGTGTTAAATTGCTTTTTAAGAGTTCTAGGCGACTATTATTTATTGGAACAAAGCTAAACTTTTTTTCTTTGGGGTTTGTTACTTTTACTAGGAAATACTGCTAGTTGTCCACAGTGGTCTGATTCTAAATTATTTATTATAAATTTTTTGATAGGTTTTAAATTGGTAAATATATTATCTATACATGTGGAACTAGTGGCAGTTATCCTAGTAGGTTCCAAGAAAATGTTGTACAAATTATAAGATTTTAAAAGTAACAAAAATTTGTCCACTACCGGATTATTATCTAATAAGTTAATATTAAAGTCTCCACAGATAAGCAAGGTTTTATTTGATTTAGAGATTTTAAATAAGATATCCTCCATGTACTTTTCAAAGTCATCATAGGGTGAACATGGAGGTCTGTATACGCAAACAACAAGGAACTGCTCAAGCTCAACACAGGAAATCTCAATGACTCGTTCAACAGAAAGGCTCACTATATCTCTACGTTCTTTTGATTTTATATTCTTATTTGTAATAATTAAAGAGCCACCACGTATCAACTTTACTCTGTTGAAGGAGCTAGTGACCTGATGATCATTAAAATTTAACATGAGTTGGTCTTTTTTTAACCAGTGTTCGGTAATACAAAGAATATCTATTTTACTATCATTTAAAAACAATTCCAGTTCCAACTCTTTGCCCATCATACCTTGAATGTTCTGATGAACAATATTGATTGTGTTATTGCAAGAGGTTGTCTCTATTGTCTGAGGCACTAATTTAAATTAATTAAAATATCATTAGTAGCCAAATTTTTGGCTGAATTCAAAATGTCAATATGCTCAATAGGAGCAATGTCAATGTGACAAGTTTGCTCAATAGAAGCAACCTTTGTAGCCAAATTTTTGGCTGTTATATAAAATAAATATGATAGCGAAGCAGCTATCTGTCTTTTATAATATTTGGAAAGATAATAATTATCTTTTGTCATATATACATTTTTTACATAATTATTAATGTCAATTAAATTAATTTTATTGTTATTATAATAATTATTACTTTGAAATATCAAAGTATGTAATGTTAAATTAATCTTATATCTAATATCATTTTCCACCTGTGGCAAACTATTACTATAGGGAAATGTGAACATTATAATCTTATTTACATTAAGATCAGAGAAACGGGTGTTGTAGTCAATTAATTGTTTTTTGTTAACATTTCCCCTATTTCCTACAAGAATTAGCAAAGTTGTGTTGGGGCTAAATTTATAGGCAAATATATTATCAATAATGTTCTGATATGATAAACCAGGTGTGCAATGGTTTATTATGGAATATCCCTTGCATAATCCAGACAACAACTGACCCATGTCTTTGCCAATTTCATCACTAAACATTACAATATTAGGTATATTAGTACATATATTCTGGGGCTTAGGTGTTAAGGGTTTGGTGTTTTCATTAAGAGAACTGTTATTTACATGAGTATTGTGACACAAATTATCAAATGTTTGCACTACTTTAGGAATACATGTTGCCGGTGAATGATCCAGCGACAACGGGTTATGGATGTTGTCACTATTTACAGCATTTCCAGTAGAATTACATGCTATCAGCTCATTCATAGCCAAAATGTACTCCTTAAGCTGCTTTTGTGAGCTTTCATATTTAGTTGACATTGATTTCAATTTTTCCTCCAAACAGTCAATCTCACATTGGAAGTTGAGTGATTCACTTTTATATTTCAATGTATTATTTTCTAATTTAGAGGCATACATATCTAGCCGGTCTAACAAATGTAGACGCTCCCTATTCAATTTAACATTTTTTATGAAAAACCTATGCTTTTTTACAAGTTTCTGGGTTTTTTTAATATATTTATTAATGTTTATATATTTTTTTAATTTGTTTTTACTGCAGTTAATTTTACTTTTTGTGTTGGGTGTTATAACACTATCATTAGTCAAGTCAATTGTGACCAAAGGGTGAGCATTAACTGCAGCAGAAACCATGCCCGGGGCACTGCCCACCAACTCATCAAATAGACTTTGGTTCATTGAGGCGGTCATATTATGTTTAGTTGCTTCCAGATTATTTATATTGGTATATGCCTCCTGTAGCTGGTGTTCTAGTGAATCTATACGAGTAAGGGCCTTTTCATACTCTAAGCTACAGCTATTGAACCCGTCCACAATAAGCTGGAGCCTGTCCCGAGCATCTGAAGCATCTAACAATTGGTTATGTAATTGTGCCATTTCTATTTTTAAGTTTTTGTTGGTATTTATTAGTTCTAACAATTCTCTTTCATTGTCATCTCTTTCTTTGTTCAACTCATCACACAACATTTTTGCTGACTTTAATTCACTCAAAGTCAGTTGGAGTTTACTCTCCTCCTGACGAGCCAAAGCCTTGCGGGTCATCATTTTAATGAAAATAAACTAAACAAGTAATAAAGGATATAAGCTGTGTGATAACAAAACCAAAAATTACAGTAGGTAGGAATAGTTACCGTGTATAATGTAGGTTATGTATGACTTAAATGGGAAATTTATGGTGTCTAGGATACTGCAATATGCAGAAATTAAAGTCAAATTATTAGAACATACCCGTACACGATTATACAATAACTAAACAATACCTTGAGATGAATATTGACAAAAAAAATATTTGAAAATACGCCGGTTAGATGCACTGTCACTAACACTTTTTATTATTTCGTGATAATAATGCACGAGTACATTAAATTTAGCACTTATTTCATTAAATCACTACTTTTATTTAATGACCAATTGGCATAAGGTCAAAATATTACAGAAAAACAATTATTTCAATAAAAATACAAGGGACAAATTTTAAACAGCTGTTAGCCCCAGTGTTGCCACAGGCGAAAAAAAAGGTGCCACTTTACTATCGATATATAGCGGCACTAGGTGGTACCAAGCGCCGCCAGCAGATGGTGCCATTTACATTCAGAAACCTACCATTGTAAAAACCTGTTTAATTCATCTTTATATCCTTTAAATGAATATGAATGACTGCTGTCATATTACTGCCAGAATATATTATTCACGTTAACCATTTGGTACAGTATGTATTACGTGCATAGTCAAAAATGTCACAAATAGATTAATAGAGTCAGCGCTTGGTAAAGCGTGTAAACAGCTTCTCCACTGTTGCGCTTGCGTTCGATTTAGGTGGAAGAGATCGAGCGAGGCAGCAATATAATTATGGGCGGAGATATTAAACTCGTACTAGTGTATGTTCTTGCTATTTATCGATTGCAAAGTGACACGCAGCCGCGATAGCCAGAGGCGCCACAATGCACTGTGTACGCCTTGTAGATGGCACTGTTGTAAACAATATTAACGCAGTAAAACTCTTTGATGTCTCTTAATAACTACCATCGAGTTATTTTCTAAGGTTCATATCAATAATAATGACATTAGGATACTAGCACGTTAACTTGTTGCGCATAATATCTGCTTAGTGTTTTTAATATTCATTTATATTATAAATTAGAATGTTTACTATATTACATATACTCGTATAACTTATAGAAGATCTTTCGTGAAGGACCAGAGACGCTTGAGCTCGGGGGCCCGGGGGCCACTGCACCGCCTAGCTCTACGGTAGATATTAGTAAATAAATATGTAGGTAGGTACTCTAGTTTAGATTTCGTACAGTCTATGATAAATGGTCATCTCAATGGTAGGTAGTAAGGTTTGATTCCCGTGACTGGTACAAACTTGATTGACAAATATACAGGTTAGAAGTGACACGGTAACGAAATAAATAATAAAGTTATAAAAATAATTTATGGCGAAAGTCGGGGGTTGCTACAGATGCATATTGTGAGCACGCCAGGTGTGCGCGATACCTACCCCGCCTCGTGCCAGTCGAGGCGCATGCCTAGCGAGGTATACAAAACAAAAAGCTCATTAGTTTTTATTTATTATTTTTGGTTTAAAGAACTAGTTTGGGATTGATTTGTTATCTAGTTACGTAGGCATTTTATGTATCAAATAATTTACTGGCCTTAATCTTTCTCACTTCTAATAAGGTATGGCTCTCACTTCGAATAAAAGTCCACCACCGAGCTGATCGCAGATGCTGGCGCATCGGAGTTTCAGAGGATGCAGCCGGGGTTGAGTACAATCACAATCGAGAGGGTCTCGAGCACAATTTGCTCGTAATGTCCCAAAAACACTAATGATGCATTCACTTGTTTCGTCACAAAGTCGTAAGGCATCTCCACGGGTTTCGCCGTAGCACAACTACATTGGCCAATACACGCGAGCGATAAAACCTGGAGGATCCGTAGCCGGCATGCGATGCGAGGCATTTTTACTTTTGTCTAAACACACACACACATACACACACGAAACAATAAAATCACATAACTAATTTAAAAACGTAAGTCGCGATTGGTCAACTTTTTGTGCCCGAGACGTTTGCATAGCGTTGCAGACAGACACTGACTAATGATAACAGTGCTGCCAGCGAGGTCTTGTCAAAAGTAACCTGAAATGTACAAAAAGTAACCTTTTTGTAGGAAAAGTAACCTTTTACAATTAGAATTATGGGTAATGTTCATATTACCCATAATTCTGTAAGTTATTTTTATTTTAGTTTCTTCCATAACATAAATAATGTTGAATTTTAATATTTACAAAATCTACTTCTTCTGAAAACCTGTTATAACACACGCACACACACTCACGCAGCACACACACATGAACATACCTACTTATTTTGGTTAGCCGGCGTTATTGTGGGAACCAGTGTCTCCAACCATACCGTAATTACGATAGACCTACCGTATTTTTTCTAGTTCTACCACCTACCGTTGACATGTTATTACGGTGTCACATTCTACGTGCTCCACTGCTTCAGAATATACATAATAATACAAGCCACTGGAGGGAATTTCAAAAAGCATTCTTCACGCAAATTCCAAAAAATCACCTAAATGTAACCTTTTGTGTCGTATAACCTAGAAGTAACCTGAAGGAGTTAAAAATCACCTAAAAGGTTACCTAAGTAACCTTCTGGCAACACTGAATGATAATCAAAGGAATCCAACCAAACCGCCAAAAAATAAATATATTTGTGTGCCCGGTACATGGATCATAAAAAGATCCATAAAATGTAGATGCGCAAGTGCAAATAACAGTAGTAAGTAATGCCTATTTATTAGAAAAACGGAACTCATTGCCTAACTTATTAAATAAAATGTGTGTATTGCAATCAATATGAAAGTTTCAAGTTTAACTGTGCGTACCTACCTCACAAGCACGATACAGTTGAAATTGAATACTCAGATTTTTATCGTTGTTTTTAAATATTTCAAATAATGGTACTAATAATTGATAGAACCAGGCAATACTTGGCGGAAATCCATTGTTAAACAATTGGGGGAAGAGGAACCCACCACTGACCCTCGGCTTGTCAAATTTTCCAATTATAAACCAAACATGAGCTCATTCGTAGCCTAGCTTTTCTGAGGATACTTCGTATAGAGGCGAAACACGTTTCAAATACTTTTATAGATTTACTTAGTTTAGCGGAGAATTGCATCTCGTTTGGAGTCCCGACACTCGTGATAGATAGTTTCTGGACTATCATCTTAGAGGAGTTCGTTGTTGCTGGCTTCTTTAATTATCGATACATTTTGTTTGGTTTATAATTGGAAAAGTTCACAAGCCGAGGGTCAGTGGTGGGTTCCCCTTCCCTATTTGTTTAATGGTACTTAGGCAACTAAAGTTAGAAAAATAATAACATTCGCTAATAAAAGTAGTTTACTACCTAATGTCACGTCTGGCACGTCGCCTCACTGCCGCGCATGCGCTTTTACCGAGTACCTACACCCGCTTTCGTGGCGTGCGGCGGGTGTCTCGCGGCGTAGTCAAACGAAACCAACAAAAGGCGGTTTTCTTTGAGATATTTTTGCTAATGCCGAAAGGCCGGGGCGGGCGGGGCGCGGGCGGCGCGCTTAGCGCGTGCCCGCTGTTTATTTGAGGGAGTGAGATGGCAATGGCTCGGCTTGAGCTTCCATTTACATTGTGGTTATAGGTGAAAATTAATAAACATTGGTATGTTTATTTAAAATCACATTGAAATAGGATTTTATAATATTTTCACATTTAAATCAATGACAAAATAACCGATAAAAATGCATATAGTTCATGGAAATATCGATAGAAAATTCTAACGCTGGGGGCACCAGACTTATAAGTTGAATACATGGTACATATTACATTCCGTTAAGAAACCACTTCCACCCAGTATAAAAAAATTCTGACAATTTGTTTTCAAATGATTATAGCAGCTGCGGGCACCATTATGTTAGTCAGCCTATTTTATTTGCCGAACTGTCTTGCGTCCGTAAAACAGTCGTTACAACATTACTTTTGCATCTAAAATATTTTTCTATCTCTCATATATAGTTTAGAGAAGGTACTGTACTGGTTTATATACGTATAATATCGAGAATTGTAGCAAAAAAACATTATAAGTACTTCTATAAATAAAGTTTATACAAGGTTTATTTATCGTATAATATAGGTATAATGTATATGTAGTTGTGGAACATGGTTATGACTAGGCAACGTTGTCGTAATAAATTAATGAACGATTGGTAATGCGTTGTTGGCTTCTGCTGGCCGGCTGGCTGGCTGGGAGCGCGGCGTGTGGCGGGGCGCGGGGCGCGGCGGCGGCTGCCAGGGCGCGGTGTGACGTCACTCGGCACGCCGTCACGTGAGGATGAGCACAAGCAGCACTATCGCGAACCCGACCAGGAGGCATATGATTAGGCTTATTTTTTTCTGTAACAGAAAATCCCACAGCATTTTATAAAACCAGCCAATGAGGAAATGTTAAAATCCATAAATAAAACAGTAAGTAAAACCGACGAAATATTTAGCTCCGAAGTAGCCTTAACAGTGATTTCCACGATTCATCCTCTAACTCCTGAACCGACATTCAAAAAGGCTGACAATTTCTAGGTTGATAGCATATTGTATTAAATTAACAGTCAAGGATCAAACAAATCATGAGTCATTGCCATCCTGGTTAGGGCGAACCTGAACCCGCATTTTTGCTGATAGAGAGCCAATATATAGCTTTGTTTGTTGAAGCAATGCGACTACATCGGAATACTACGTACTTTCCTGGTCTTGGTGCGGCTGACGGTGCCCTTGAGCAGCTGGTAGCCGCCGCTGCCCACGTGCTCGGTGGCTTGCAGCGCATAATACTCCACGCTGTCTATCTGGTCTTGCTGTGGATTTACACCAGGTTATGAATAAGTTACCGATACGTTAGCCTACTTAATAGACATCGAGAATCAGTAGTAATTAAAATAATATGACTCGATACGTACTGTTATGTACTATACAGTACAGAACAGTACGTATCAAGTCAAGATGTTTCTTTTGGTTCGTCGGTCACCCGAGGTCATTCAACTCCAAAATGGTTTCGCACCTCGGGATGCGAACCAAAGCGGAATGTGATGAGGAGCGCTGGCGCATCGTGAGTAACCGTAAGTGATTAGCGCGCGGCTGATGTGGGTCAGCGCGTGGTGCGCGCCCCGGCGCCGCGGCGGCGCGGTGCCCCGGCGCAGGGGTCGCCGGGGAGCCGGCGCGGCGCATACCTGCTGCGCCACCAGGTGCGCGAGCTGCGCGAACAGGTCCCGCACGTCGCGCAGCGCCGCCTCCACGCGCGCCAGCTCCTCGTGCCGCGCCTCCACGTCGCGCAGCAGCCGCCGCGCCTCCGCCGTCTCCGCCTTCACCTGCATACAAAATCATTTCATTCTTCATTCTTACACATCGACATAGAACCTCCTCTTGATTTCAGATAATCTATATCAGAAATAGAATAGGGTAGTGTAGTGACCACTTTAACCACACCACAAGCTACGCAGATGGCACTGCAGACACGCATTCAGAACAATAGACAATGACGTCACAATCCTGAATCGCGCTATAAGAGTTTCCGGAGCAAGTAACATAATATACAAGATCCGCCCCGCCAGGCATACCACCCGCCTGGCTGGAAGATCTTCCCTTTTCCGCTAAAGTAGATGCTATATTATTACGAGTACTATTAGCCTCGCTTCTCGACTGACTTTGATGTTATAACATTATGACGAGTGTCAAAAGTGTCGACTTACATTATCTACGAAGAGCGATATATTCTTGGTGTCTAGTAGGGTCTGGCACTCTTCGTCGCTTATCGTCAGATTTGCTGCAACAAGAACAATGGTCAGCATCAATCAAATAAGTTGCAGTCGCGGGCGCAGGGTCGCGTCGGCGTTCGTGCGCGCAGAGTGCGCCGGCCGATGACCCCGCGCTCGCGTCGCGTCGTGAGACAGCGACACCTAGCACCGACAGCCGTGTTGATCAACTGAACAAACAGTTAATTCATCTTAGTCTGACTAGACGATAGTTCACTTATTGTTAGATTGTTAATGATTTTGACAGGTAGTAGCTTGGTGTTTGAATTGGGATGCCTTTGTACCTACCCTGTGCGACTCTACGCTCCGTATCTAATATACCAAGATTAAATTATAGCACTATAGCTTCCGTATTAACTACGGATGGTCTTCCTTATTACGGCAGCGATATCCCGAAACGCACGACAAGTACCTAGGCTTCCGGCCGCAAGCATATTTGGCCTATTTGTGTCTTCCAATGACCACATCTGTATGACCTGTTGAGACGGACGGACGAAGCAGTAAGTACTGACTGAGTTTGATCTGCTCGTGCAGCAGGCGCAGCTGGTGCTCGCGTACGACGTCGAGAAGCGCGTAGTGGCGCGCGAGCGCGTCCGCGTACAGGCGGCGCGTGGCGGCGTACTGCAGCCGCGCGATGCGCGCGCGCGCCTCATTGCGCCTCGACACGCGCGCCTCGAACTGGCGGAGCGCGCCGCACACCTTCAGGCCCACAGCGTTGGACGCCGTCACCGCCGCGTCCAGCTGGTCCTGCAAGTCTACGACACACGAAGGGCACATTAGCACAATACATAAATAGCAAAAGGACCGCTTGTGGTGCAAGATACCCACGCTTGTTGGTGTGGAAGGTGGGGTCGGAGTGCAGTCGCCGCATCAGCTGCGTGTTGCCCTCCAGCTCGTAGATCCAGCCGCGCATGCGGTCCACCTGTGGACACAGGCAACGCACCATACACTCCTTCCACGTAACTTAAGTTGTAACAATAGGTAAATTAAAGTTATTTGTAGTGTACATCCCGGACCTAGTCAAGCGCATATTGCTGCGCGTACGCAGTGAGTGTTGAGCATAGTGTGCGGAGCTGCGAGGAAGGCGCATGAGTACTAATTGCGTCGAGATTGCGTCGAGTGCGCGCGGGTCCCGAGCACGAGGCGGGCGCAATGTCTGAGCTGCAGTAAACAATAACACAATGATCTGCGCGCGAAGCTCGCAGCGCAGACTCGCTACTCGCATTATGAATATGTGCTATGCCTACCTTACTTCATGCATTTTTTGTTTAGTGGAATGTCGTAGGATTCGTGGGTTTATACCTTGGTAAAAAGTCTTTGTGAGTGTGTTTAGTAGCTATTATGCTTGTACGCGTAGGTAAATGTATGCACGTATGTAACTACATTGCAGATTGTAAAATTATGATCGCTCGATCTCGGTTGATTGTTACATCACCGGTTCAAAATTTGATACTGAGTTACCTAGAGATATAGCTTAGCAATGTTTGAATAAAGAGTCGTTTTGTTCGGTGTATGTGAAATCGGACTTCAGTTTATTAACCGACTCTAATCGTGAATCGAATCGAGATCTAAATCAGTCCATCGACTTTAGGATTCATTGTTATGACTAGCTGGATTATTTAATTTACTTATAGAATTTTAAATGTGAAAGCCAACAGTTAGTGGAATGATGTGAATCCGCTGGAGACAGGTGTCAGGGTGTGTGAGCTGTGCGCCCGAGTGTGCAATTCGAGTAGCGAGCGCGTCATGTCCACGATCAGCACCAGGATCACACACGCGCATTGTCTCAGCCACCGACTAAGCCGAGCATTATACTATTAAGCACACAAATTTTATTGTCTTATAAAATGAGATTAGGTAGACAGTGGCTCTTTGAACACTTTATGAGCGGATTAATTAGTCAGCATCATAACGTGATGATGTGTGAGATCGTCATGATTATTATACAACGGCTTCACTAGGCGGATGGTTGCTTTAACTTTCTTTGTTCAGAAGAAGCCACGTGTGTCGCGGCTGAAGCTCTCATACTCAAAGGCTCGTAATATATTTATCTGTATTAGGGAGTTTGACTGCATCAGATTGCGCTCAAACTGTGCCTCAAATGAGACACGAGCACGCAGCACCTATCTCATAATGTGTGAGGTACACAATTAGCGCAATGAGCGAGTCGTTAGTGTCGCGTATTTATATTAATTAAACGTCCAGCGCAGTGTGAATGTCATGTCGGATACAATGTTAATGTTTTGAGTAAGTGAGTAAGTAGGTACTACAATCAAATCGCGATGTAGAGCGAAATTTGTTACTGCAATGTTATACAGTAAGTACAATTTTATGGTATGGAGTGAGTACAATGTACTGACCTCCTGAAACATGGCCTCGATCTCCTTCTCGCTGTCGGAGGGCTCCTTGATGGCCACCTCCACGGTGTCGTGGTACACCCCACTTGCCGCGCCATTCGCCAACTGCCAACATAGCTTTACAGTTTGTCGTTTGCTTTTTTATACACTATCTTTTAAGTCTCATTTGAAAATCTAGTTTGAATGCACGTTTTCGCAAACGACATACGGTACAGGAATAGCCAAAGATATTTAGCGTCGCAAAACACACGACTCAGAACTGTTATCAATTCATCCAATATCACATTGGTGCGAGATGTGATACAGATAAGTGGAGATGGTTAACGGATCGATACCAGTGCATAATATTTAACATACATAATAAACATAAGTGTGATGGGTGGGGGCGCGGCCTGCGCGCCACACTTGACTAAACAGTCGGGCTAGTTCCGCACTGTCTCCTCTCCAAGAAGTGTAGCTGCACTCACCGCCTCCGGGGCTCCATATCCACACACTTGTGACACTGCACGACACTGGGTGGCTTGTTTACTCGTAGCACAGCCGGCCGAGGATCATCACTGATATAACTCGCAAGGACGCAGCGCGCGGGCGCATACAGGAAGCGCTAAATAATGCAGTGAACGGTGACTCACGTGGCGCAGCTCGGCGAGCCGGTCCTTGCTCCTCATGTCGCCGTCGGTGCCGGTGCCGGAGCTGGCAGTGGCCGGTGCTGGCGGTGGACGGGCTGGCGGCGCGGGCGAGGTGCGCGCGCGGCGGTATCTAATCGCGAAATGATAACGAGCGCGATATCACGCGCGCAGTTTAACCAGTACACTCGGGCGCTGTGGTACATCGCACACTGTGCCCGATACCTACCGCTGTCTCTCGACCTGATTTGATTTATTTTTTAATTACGTTTACCTGTGTCAGTATAACAGGACGGAGCGTTTACGTCATTTTGAGTTGACGCCTGAAGATATCAACTTACAATTTCTAGGTAATGTTATAAGCGCACGGGTTGCGACAGACATATTCGTGTCTCTAAATATACTTCATAACAATACTTACACAATGAATAATGATGAAGTTATAAATTAACCTTATTTATACCGAATTATTCGTTATTTCGCAAAGTTTTATATTCGGTGTTCGGCCGAATATTCGATTGATTTTCCGAATATTAATCGAACTGTAGATCTTATAAGATTATTGTACAAATACGAATAACTTATTCTACCATTATGGCGAGCAAATAAGTTGGATTATCGTTTAAATTGATACGTAAAATAAGTTCGTTTCAATTTTCGAAATATTTATTGTCTGTCTTTTAGAAAATTATAAATGAAATAATATGCTTTATTGATGAATAATTTATGGATCTCATTTGTAAAAATATATATTTTATTAATGGACCTTACACCTAAATGTATGTGATGACCGTATTGCCGTACTGCCTTTACATTATCATGTATAAGCGCCATACAGAAAACATATGTACTTAATAAGTGTGTTTTAAGGGTAAGTGAAACAAGGAACAATTACGATGACTATCAGTGGCATGTGCAGTAAACAAACATGGGTTACCTTTAATATATTTTACAACCTCGATATATATAGTTATTTAAGTCATGTAATTAATCAACATTAAAGTTTCAAATACTTAACATGCAACTTGAACGTAGTATTTATATAAAAAAAGCGTTTTGACGCTTTACAGTATGCGTCCCGACGCGACCCATATAGTATAAGCGTCGAGATGTCTAATAGTGAGCGCCGCAACACCTTTTAAGTGACCAGCATAACGCGAATACTCGCAAATACTTGCCTATAATGTAATAAAAAACAAAAAAAAAAATTATGCGTCACGATGCCTCATACTAAAGCGTCACGACGTGTTATAGTGAGCATCGCAACGCCTTATAGTAAGCGTTGCGAGGCCTTAAAGTGAGTTATTTAAAATAATATATTCAGCTGAATATTTAGTTTGGTAAGCACACAACCGAATAATGCTCGGTATTCGCTTCGGTATAACAATGCATGTCCGTCGCATATTTCAATTAATAAAATGTACGTCCTTTTACAATGCATTATTTTTTCTGAATAATATTAGCTTGTAATTGAAATAAAACTAATCTTAAGGATTTTATCGCGGGTTATTTTTTATTCTACGTTCCCGACGTTTCGGCTGCTTTGCAGCAACCAAAAATATACCGCGATAAAATCCTTAAGATTAGTTTTATTTCAATGTGTAGTATTCGCGTAAATATAAGAAATCAATATTAGCTTGTAATGTCATTGTTGATTAAATCTATACATATAAATAAAATTGGAGTGTCTGTTTGTAATATTAAAATAACCGCTTTTTACTAAGTGCATTTGGATGTATACACGTTACCTATACCGAAACAACATTTTTTACAATTTTTGTCTGTCTGTCTGTCTGTCTGTCTGTCTGTCCGTCTGTCTGTCTGTCTGTCTGTCTGTTTGTTCCGGGTAATCTCTGAAATGGCTGGACCGATTTTGACGGGAATTTCACTAGCAGATAGCTGATGTAACAAGGAGTAACTTAGGCTACTTTTATTTTAGAAAAAAAATTGGATCTCTCGAAAAAAAATTAAAACCAATATTGCAGCGCTGCGCCTGCTCAAAGTTTGATAGCAACAATCTGCAATGCGTCCCGCGGGATCAGAACGCGAGCAGGCTGTTGCCAACGGTTGAGACGTTGTTAAATACCACGCGGACGAAGTCGCGGGCAACAGCTAGTCTTCAATAAAATTATGGGATTGTAATTTCTTATAACATCGTTAACATATTATAACACTCACTGGGGGATGTCAGGACAGGGCGGCCCCGTCCCGTCCTATAGAGAGTCTACCAGTCGAGTGCGGCGAATCGTCAAAAAAATTACTTTTCACTAATTGCTCAGACACGTGCTGAGCGAGCGAGACTCCGAGTGGCACTCCGAGACGATGGCGACTGGCAAGCCTGTCGGTATCGTGCTAGACGTTTTGTTTGCAAGTTGCTATCGTGCGCAATAATCCTTGTGTCTGCGCCTTAAAGCGGCTCGGTTAGTAGTTCAGCACGACACGCGACACAGCGAAATGTGTGACCACAGGCGTGCCAGTGAGCGGCCAGTTCGTCACATCAACAATTAGTATCTCCGTGTTAGGAAGCATCACGTTTAGGCAATACACTCGGTTCGTCGCGGTTATCAAATGTAATATTACTATACCTACTTTGGTTACTCAGTAGGTATTAATTTGAATACAGCCGGACTATTTATAAATGTATGTCCTAACTGAAGGCGTAGGCGTGAGTGTTGTCATGCCTTCCAATGTTGTCATCGTAGACATGCACACTGATCTACACAATATTACGACCACTGGCTATGTTAATAAGTAGGTGTAGCGTTCCAGCTTCTCTGTGCTTCGTGTACCGTTGCTTTGGTACATTAATAAAACACTGGTTTGTAATATGCATGTAGGTATATTATCAATATACACAATTCAGTAGCGGACGTCCGTCCCGGCGTACGATCGCCGGCAAGTGACAGTCGCTGCGGTGCGCAACACCACATCTCTCCTTTTTTCTTAATTTGATTTATATTATTAAACTACGAATTTACCACCCGTTCGGAATGCCGTTCCTATGGAGAAGAACGGGCAAGAAACTCCATGGTTGCTCTTTTGACAAGATTGAAACATTTTTGAGCAGTACATTGTCAAGGGTATGTGAGAACAATATGAACAGCTAGGCATGCTCGAGCAGCTGGTTAAAAGTACTAACTCTAAGTATATAATTACAAGATAATGGCCACATGGTTCCCACATTTACAAATTACTATTGTACATGAAGATAAGACGGAAGATCAAATGTTAAATAGCCTTCTTCAATTGATGGGTTTCACTGCAGTTTTACTGACTCCCCGATGGGCATCATTATCAGCCGAAAGCGTTCTCGTTGTTGCCACTTCACTTCCCTTTTCCTCCTTAACGAATGAGAAGAGCTCCCGGCAGCAATAGGTGTACCAACTTCCCCGAGAACATCAATCCAGCTACATTCGTGTTGTCTGAAATCAGGTAATTTCTCGCTTCTCATAGCACAGAATAGATAATGAGTACTACGTCCCGTAGATAGAGCCAACATGGAAACCTGGAACATTGGCAAAATGTTAGATACTGTTCGCATTTCACAATATTTAGGAAAACAAGATATGTATTTTTCTTGCATCAACATTTTAGCGGGTAGGTATTTATTTACCTACTTCTAAGGTAGGCGTGCAATATCCCCACCTAGTCTACCTTTATTATTAACAATCTACTTGAATAAGTATGATCGTAACATATCTTCTAAGGGGATTGATTATGTAAAGATACCTGTTTAGTTTTATAATAAATATTGTAATCCAACGCTATCAACTACATTAGGTATATAAGTAGGTGTTAGTGTGTTTCCCTGGTCAATAGGCATGGCATTCCCACTCGATGGATCCCCCAATTAGGTATTATTATTCAGTTTATGTCGCCGAAGTGTAGGTGCATTAGATATTTGTTGAAGTTCGGTTGTATTCCGATCCCTCCAAAACAATCCAAGACGTGGAGATCACAGGTACCTAAATATCACTCAATCCATGCAATTTTTTTCCAGTCCCATAGATTAAGATACCTATAATTAACCTTAGTTAGAGTCACAGACATTCTTACTCAAGAACCAGTCACAGTGATTCAGTACGTAGGTTTTACTAGGTTGTTTTTGAATAAACAATTATTATTATCAGGCGGTACAGTACCAAAAAATAGCACGAGTATAGCACACCTCTATCAGACTGAGCATGGTGTTTATTAGTTAGCCCTAAATTCAATTAATTTCCTAGGGCCTGTGTAGGTTTCCATAAACGTATGTACCCCCGGCCTCGTAATTTTGCTGTCATTTTAATTATGTATTCGTTATTTCAATGAGGCGTACTGATTCAAGCCTATCTCGTTTACTTATTGTGAGATTAAGGACTTTATACACCTTTTTCCAACACTAGGCTACCTATCTTTTCTAATCTCGTTACCTGCTTAAATTGAGTTACTACACACCACCGTACCCAGGTGGCGCTTGACATCACACGTCATTCTCTATATTAGTAAGTAGAACCAGATTTATAACACAATAGAAGAGGTTGGGTACATAGTATGACCATGAGACCTCGAACTAACCCATTGGTCATGTCGGACCACTTTGTTTGGACCAAGTCTCTCTTTTTTAGAGACTTGCACATTGATCTAGTCGTTATCTAGAATTTCCATTATTTTGGACACTAGACAACGATACCTATTAAATTAATATTAAGGTGTGCTCCGCAAGTATGGTAACTAACCTGTCTGGCGAGAAAACCACTTGTGATTGGCCGTTAACCAACCAGATACCAAAATCGATTTCAATCCTCCCTGGCCAGACACAATGTCCCAGCCTGACTTTGTATTTGTCCTTTGTACTATCTTTCAAGAATCGTAGGTATACACATTTAGTATATGCGAACTCGATTACCTATTTAGTGCCTCAGATAGGTTATATGGAAGATGCGAAATGCAATAATAAATGTTTCAAAATGCTATCGCTAAAGTAGGTAAGCACCTATTACTTCACCTCGAAATGGGTGGAACTGGCTCACAATTATGCCGAGCTATTCGTTTCAATTATGTACACGTTCCTAAAATCATATCGACTTTCTTTAGGCACAACATTATGATTCGCACGAAACACGACCATCCGTACTGGGTACGATGGTATTTAATTATACAGAGTGCGTATTAGGTAAAAAGTTCGATATTTTGATTTTTAATGTTTAATAGGTAGGTACACTAAATATTTGAATTCTTGTGTAGAACCACTTGTATAATTGTTCGATTTATCGCTTGTACTCTATAGGTACTGTTTCGATTTCATCGAACTACCTCTTGTGATCCAACTGACCATACAGGTAGCGTTTGGTTGTCCAAACTATCTTTTGATTTCAATATAATTTAGGTACCGTTCCGATTTTCATCGAACTACCTTTTTTGATCCCACTGATCATTTGGGTACCGTTTGGTTGTCCCAATTACCATTTGATTTAGTTATCATTTAGGTAACGTTCCGATTTTCATCGAACTACCTATTTTGATCCTACCTCTAAGATCCAGCGTGAACCTTATTGTTGTCGAGAACAAGCTAAAAGATCTGCCCGTAGGCCTTTTACAATGATATTACTTAGTTTTGTTCATTATAAATTTGTCTTGTATCTGCCTAACCGATGTTAACATTACTGACACCCTCTGTTCTTCTGTCGGTCAGAACACTATAATTGCGTTTTACTTATTCGACTGCATATAGAATGTACAAATAGATAAGTATTCATTATAACAAACTCGAGTCTGGGTCTGGAAAAGGTTTATGAATATTTACTGTATTCTATTTGTATTAATAACCTGAGTCATTGTCAGTAACAAATTTACTGTAAATAAGTATCTCATTAAAGTCCTAATGACACACAAAACATGTCATTTTTATTCTTTAGCAAGTTTTGTTTAGGACTTTTTGCGGAAAGTGAACAGTGAACTATCAGTATTGTTTTATTTTCTGAATATTCATGATATATCATGTGTAATATTAGTAGGATATCAACCATTGTGTTCATAAACGTGCATAAGTGAAAGAAATTAAAATGAAACAGCATAGCGTGACTTTAGAGTTCTCCCAAGATGTCTGGTTAATTTTCAGTAAATTATCTACTGCTTTACTGATAGGGGTAGGGGATTCATTTCACCATCATCATCGTCATGAACATAATTATTATCATCCGGAGTATTTGTATTCAAAATAATAAAGAAGCATTGTTCTTTTTGATTTTTGTTTTGAGTTAGTGCAACGGTGCTCCTCAATAAATTGTTAATTTATTGCATTTTAATTTAACAGCTAATGTAGGGTAGGTACACGGCGCAGTCCATAGTCTGTCGTCAGTGATAACAACGATGTCGGTAGGTACCTACGTGCCTACTATATTTCATTAAAATCTCATTCAATAAGGTATTACCTACTTATCGAATCTGCTACACAATTTCACAGGGCTACCCATACCCGGACGAATTAGTGACCTCTACGATGAACACACCATGTGTTTTGTTACCCGTCAACAATGCTACGCATCACTGATGTAGGTTTAATTTTAATGTTTGCGAAACATTAAAACACACACATAGGTATATTACATTTATATGAAGGTCATCCCGTTAAGGCAGTTTCTCCAGATAGTCAATGCTAGTAAAAATATCAGTAGTCCACACACAAATATTCTGTTAGTACCAATCGACGTAAACGACCATGCCCCTTGAGCATAGAAGTGACCGAAGAGTGGTCGTCGAACCGGTATCGGTTATCCATTTATCGCTTATATTCCATAACAATATTATTAAAAATAATGTAATTATTGTTATTATTCATTGGTACGTTTCATTATTTTTCGGTAGTAGGTACGTCGCCTCGACTTAAATCTATGTTGCATTGCAACTTGTACCTTTTGCGAAACCAACTGAACTTAACCTGTGTCACTGGAATATAATTTCGTATACTGGTATATATGATCATGCTGCAGATCTGCAGTATTTGGTACACTTGATGAGTTTTCACTCATTGGAACTGTTATTTTGTACTTTCATCGGTTTTTTACCGACTTGGCTAATACTCACAGGCACTTTTTATGTATATATATACAATTTATCATAGATTTGACAATGATTTATATTATTGTTTTTGGTAAGTATTAGCAGAAACTGGTTTCATCGGTTTTTACCGATTTGGCTGATGCTCACAGGCACTTTTTAATATAATTATACACAATTATCATCAATTTGTCCATGATCATTATATGATTGATTTTGGTACCTAAGTATCAGCAGGAACTGGTTTTAAAATGAATATGGAAGTATATGCAAACGCCTCCCAGTATTTTTATTTCGTGACTCCGGGGCCGCGCTTAACGCATTCACGTATTGATCAATCAATCGACATCGAGCACGTCGGTATCTTAATCGTATTTCCTCCTCTTCCTCCAGAATGATTAAAGCTATGAAGGCTGATCAGGAAACATTACCAACCGTGCAATTTTTAGGTTATGTATGACCTTTGTCAACTTATAACCACAGTCGTAAGATTGTTTATTATATTTAACTCACATTGTTTATCCTCGTCGCCAATGTAGCGTTCCAGCTTCTCTGTGCTTCGTGTACCGTTGCTTTGGTACATTAATAAAACACTGGTTTGTAATATGCATGTAGGTATATTATCAATATACACAATTCAGTAGCGGACGTCCGTCCCGGCGTACGATCGCCGGCAAGTGACAGTCGCTGCGGTGCGCAACACCACAGTAGGTACATTAATTTTAAACACAATGCAGTGACAGGTATTATAAGTATGACACGATTGTCTGTTTGTGGCATGCAAGCTCCAATACTGGTGTACCGATTTTAAACGCGTTATATGGGGGAGACTGGGGTATTTCGGATAGCAAGTAATTGTGGACACTACTGTACTGGCCATACCGGCACTCCCCGAACACGCAACCGTGTTTGTAGGGTTGAATCCACTACCTTTAGTGTTCTAGCAGTCAATGCGGAAAACCGTTTCAAGATATGATCGATTGAGCGTTTCTAAGTGTTTACTTGTAATTTTTCTATGATTTTTTGTAACGTGTACGATTTCGTGTAAAGTGTACACGAGAAGGGGTGGTCCAGTCAGTATGCGATCTTTTTATGTAATTATATGTGTAATAGCATAAAATAACGTCGGAGTGACATACTTCAGGCGCCGCAATAAATATGCAGTCAATGCGGCGCTATAACCCAGAAAGGCGGTTTCATTTGTTTCCTAGATTAGCTATTATACCGTTTATTATTTGATTTGAGCAGACACTGTGTTAGTTGCGTCTTTGTGTAACACAGCTGTCCGGAAATCCGAATATGAAATAATAACATAGACATGTTTTTGCCAAACCATGTTTATTGCTGAAATCGTAGAATGCTGGATTAGTTCATTGCGGACTGCAAGGCTTGGGGTAAATACGGTCGTTTTACTTATCATGTACGCTAAATTGGATAATGAGCATCATGTGCCAGAATTGGATAGATAACATCGCACACGCGGGAGCACAAGCCAAGGCTATATATTTGTAAGTTGTGTATGAGATGTAACTAACCCAGTGTGTCCACAATTACCCCACGGGCTGTCCGTGTTTACCCAGTAGGCGTCGGGTAATTATGCGGACAGCATAGGTTTTATTTTTTTATATAAAACATACCTGGTTGTGTTGCAAATATTTTTAAATTTTGACAATCAGTAAAGTCAGTCTCATAAAAGTAATCATACCTATTGGTTTTATTGAAGGAATCCCATAAGTGCCCTCAACATCCCCACCCTGCCCTATTTAGGTATATTAGGAGTTCCGATACGATTAGTCGTATCGCCATCAACAAAGCATGCTGACACTATCACATTCCTATTTATGTGATCTATAGGAACGCTTAGATAGTCACCTGCTTATAAAGCTAACTATTAATAGCAGCGATCTATAGTTTAAAACCTATAAATACTTCATTACTTATATGTAGTTACGTCTATAGCTTATAACTATTGTCCGACAGTAGGTATGTTTGGAGAGCGTTTGTTTTTGTGTTGTTTAGCATAAGTCATGGCCACGCTGCACGCGGCCGGCTGTCCAGTGCGCAGGAGTTCGCCTGTTACACACACACACACAAAACTAAATTGAACAATAACTTACATGTACTATACCTAGGTAAGTACTTACCTTATTTATTTAAGTAGCTATGTAGGTGTATCAGCTATGTCTAGCGGTTCGAGTTAGTTACATTAGTAGAAAGAAAGTCTTATGCTCGTTTACATTACTGTTTGGTTCCGGGAGCTAACCTACAACGCACCGGCTGTATGTTTCTAAACTAAGCATTGCTTATATTATGTTAGGTTAACCTACCGAACAACAACAACCCCAACCACCGGTAAAGAATTATCATTTCATCGCATATAGGTCGCATCAAGATAAATTAACAAAAATGTCGGCTCTGCGCATGCCTAATACATACGATCTCAAAAAACTAAACCAAGCAAGTTGTCGTCAAGAATCAGAGGTTTGAAAAAAAATACTGTCTTAGCAATATTCTTTTCGGGCGGAGCCGAATAAAAAAATAAGATCATAACAAACGGCCCATCTGTTTTCGAATTAGAATTGGTGTAACTAACACGATTTTCTTTTATATAAATAGATAGATGTTGAATGATCTCAGGTAATAAGTAAGCATGACTATCTGATATAAACCTGACTCACAAAGTTAGTTCTGGAGGTGCCTGTTTAAATATAATTTAAACAGGCATTGGCAATGCTATAAATGACCTATACCAATCAAAAGATTTTAATATTATTCTTTCGTCAAGATTATATTATGTAAATATGTTTTATTTATTCAAGAATGTAGTAAAGCGCCATCTATGCACAAGAAGGGGAAAAATAGTGAGCTGACGTCGTCCGCTGGCTGTGTAGGTGCAGACGCGTATGGCTAATGGAATGTCTGATAGTTCCACTATTATCGTACAGATGGCGCCCCATGTTGGCGGTAAAATAAGCGCAGGTTTTACATTGTGTATATTGTGTAATTATGCCAGAAAGTACTCAACATTTTCAACTTGCTTATTTATTTGTTTGTCTTATTGAGAGCATATACTGTGGCGACTATAGGTAGGTACCTTTTAGACCGAATTGCATCACTGGGTCATGAATTGTAAATACTTATCTCAATAGGTATTTAAAAAAGGTGCCGTACTTAAATTATGAATGCTTATAGTTATGATAGGTATATATGTCCACTCATATCCGTCTTTCTTTTAAAATTTGACATATTTATAGATATTTATCACCGCTATAAGACCCGCATACCAACTCAAGTTGAGTCTGGTTGAATACCAAAGTGGTTTGTAATAATAAAGAGGTTTCTTTTCCAGGGGGTTTCAGAAAATATAAACTTGTCCGTTTACATGAGTTGCATTTCATCTAACTCCCAAACACATTTCAGATAAATCTAAGCTGCTTGTTGTTACACGATGATACTTCAAAGAAAATCATCACCTCTCACGACAGTTAAGTGTTAGCCAGATCGTCACCCATCATAGCCGAAAAGTAGTCCCGCGTAATCCTGAACAAACTCAACATTGAGGGTCATAATCAACCTGATACCTACAGCGTTGTTACTCGGATTCCTGCTTCGCGTGTGTCGCGAGCTGAGAGTAGTCGGTTTGTTGTATCACCAGGTTTGATGCGGTGTTTAAAGCCTCGGCTCGGCTCCAGAGAGAACATAAACGTGCAGTAGGTTTTGGTTTCATAATTATATTTATTGATTTTTCATTGCTTATACACAACTCGTGGACAGATCCATGATTCCATACAAATCGCGGTATGCTGACCCGCCCGCTCAGGCTCGCAGGCCCGCGCGGTCGGCACAAATAAAACAACCGATAATCTCTATCATGTTTTATTGCAACATATAGATAGTTTTCTACACATCCACCTTACATACGCGTCGCGTCGCCGACTGATATGAGCTCTGTACACCGCGGCGAGCGCGGGATGCGGGTCGCTCCGCCGACATAAATAAAATTCACATAGTATCTAGTATTATATAACCTTAAGCTAATCGCGGACGCGGCGCGCCCGCACGTACACCTATATACACGCTAACACTAGTCTGTACACGTCGCGGCCGCGCCCGCGCTATTTACAACGAGAGGATATGTGTGAGGAACGGGGGCGGCGCCGACGGCCGCGAGGGCTGCGGGGGCTGCGGGGGCGGGGGCGCGCGTCAGTCGCGCGGCGGCCGCGCCAGCAGCGCCAGCGGCTGCAGCGCCGCCGCGTGCAGCGCGTGCGCCTGCGCGTGCGCCGCCGCCGCCGCGCCCGCCCCCGCCGCCCCCATACCCGCGCCGCCCATCACCCCCATGCCGCCCACGCCACCCATGCCACCCATGCCACCCACGCCGCCCATGCCGCCGCTCTCGCCCGCCGGCGGGTTGATGCGTTTTTCCTGCGAAAATAAACTCTGTCAGACACCGCTGTTTATGGCACTGTGCTCACTCTACTAGTCCAGGCAACGAATTAGTAAATTGAGGAGGATACGAACGATGCGGCGGCTCACCTTCTGGCGGCGGTTGCAGAACCAGACGCGCACCACCTCCTTCTCCATGCAGAGGGCGTCAGCGAGCGCGGCGATCTCCTCGCTGGTGGGCTTGGGGTTGTGCAGGAAGGCCTTCTCGAGCGCGACGCGCACGCCCGACTCGATGGACGTGCGCTTCTTGCGGCGGCGGCCCACGGCCTCGGCCAGCCCGGCGCCCAGCGCTGCCCCGCCGCCCGCGCCCGCGCCGCCGCCCGCCAGCGATGAATCGGCGTCCTCCAACCACTTCTGCAGAAGTGGCTTCAACTTGCACATGTTCTTGAAGCTCAGATTGAGCGCCTCGAACCGGGATATCGTGGTCTGCGAGAAGTCGTTCCCGTAGAGCTTGCCCATCGCTAGCCCGACGTCGCCTTGCGTAAAACCTACCAAACAAGAAGCGCACATTATTATATGTTTCCGTCGTTTTTGGACTCCAAGATCAGAGCGACAGTATTGGTCGCTGGCGACTATATACCCACCGAGCTTGATTCGCCTCTGCTTGAAAGTTTTGGCGAAGTGTTCGAGCTCCTCCAGGTCGGCGGTGTCGTCTGTGGAGGGGTCTAGCGCGCGAGGCTTGTGCGCGTGCGCGTGCAGCGGCGTGTGCGTGTGTGTGTGGGGGTGTATGTGGGCGTGCGGCGAGCGCGCGCGGCCCGAGCCCGGCGTGTGCGGCGTCAGGAACGCGCCGGCGCCTGGCGGCGTCCGCCGCGGCGACGGGGAACGCCCATCTGCAACATGGACTAGCTGAGTACCCTCATAGTTCTTGGGTGGATCACCAGCAGCAGTCACTGCGAGGTGTCGAGGCATGGAGTGAAATGGCCCAGCGGGTATCAGGGACGCACCTGTGATGGGCGGTTGCGCTGCGCCGGCGCGCGCTTGCAGCTGCTGCAGCTGCTGCGCGGCGGCCTGCGCCACGGCCTGCTGCACCTGCCACACAGCACACTGCTTGTAAACTTCTGAGATAAGACACCTTAAGTAGAAATTCAATAAGACTTGAGATTGTTGACAGCATTAGTGCGTAATTAGATAGTCCGCAATAGAGGAATACTGAAAATCAGTGGATTTTACGGCTACTAGAAGGTCTTTCGATAGTACTGTTGTTAGTTACCTGTGTATGCAGTAGCAGCGAGTGTGCGCCGTGTTGTGTGAGCAGCAGGTGCTGCAGCTGCGCCAGCGCATTGCCCGCGCCCGCCGCGTTCTGAAACAATGTTACCCATCGGTTAAGAAAGCAACTGCAGAAGAAATGTTCATGGATAAAAGACCCTTAAGATTATTTAGGCACCTAGTCTACAATTAAGTTTCATCATCATTAATTCAAGATCACTGTAACCATTTCTTCCGTATTCCTATTAATAATATTTGTATACCTTTCAGTGAAATCTGTATCAATTAAATGTTTTCATTAATTCACTCAAATGGAGCCCCGTTGATTGATTTTACACTCAAAACATGTGAGGTGGTCCATCCATGTATAGGCGTGCGACGTTGTTGAAGGGTTCTTGGGTTTGTTAAGATTCGTAAGAAAGTTATGATCTGTGTACTCACAAACACAGCGGCGGTGGCGGCGGCGGCGCTGGCGACGTGCGGCGGGTGCGCGGGGTGCGCGGGGTGCGGCAGGGGCGCGGACGGCGCGCGCGGCGGCGACGGAGGCCGCTCGTCGCCGCTGATGTCACCCTCGCCGCTCGCAGAACCATCTGGCAAACACCACATACACAGTTTAGCATCAGCAACATGGCAACACACTTCAGCTTTTAAGTAATAATAAGCCTGGGTACAATTTTCGATACAAACAAAGCCCTGATGACAGATTTTCATATGTGGACATGATTGAGAAGTTGGTAAGCGACGTTAATCTGTTTACAGTGACGGCGGGCGGGGCGGGGCGGGGCGGGCGGCGCCCGACATGATGTATGTGCGGCGGGCGGGCGGCGCCGCCGGATATTATATGTAAATGCGCGCCGTAAGTCATATCGCTCGCATACTACCACGCGCGTGACATCATAGCCGCCGACACACAGAACATGTTTGAATTCGCTAATAAAATACCTATCATATTTGTACCTTCAATATGAAAATCGTATTGCGAAGAAATTAACTGAAAGTACACATAAAACTTAAAGGAAAAACTGGCTGCCGAAATTATTGGATTACAAAAAAAATACTTCCAAGATGTGCATCTTGCACGCAGCGCGTGAGCATCATTTAATTTTCAATTAACACAAATCTGTTAAGATTGTTACAATCCCTTCACATGATTTATTGGGCGACGCAAAACGCACAATGGCTGTGCAGAAATAACACATGTCTTAAGCCGGAAGGTGTCGCGTTGATAAAGGGTGAGCAGACAAACAGAGCGGTGCGTGCGCTGCTCGCGCGCATGTGACTTGCGGTGAAGGGGTAAAGATAAAGACGTGCGCGTTTTTTGCGGGTCGCGTGCGCGTGCGCCGCACGGGACGCAGCATCCTCGCAGACGCAGCACAGGTGGGGAAGGGTTGTGCACATTGTACATTACACTTTCTTCTTGTGAAGTTAACCTATTGTAATGGTTGTTTGATATTGAATAATGATTGTTACATGCGAAGGTAGATTGAATACAGTCAGGAAGGGAAATATAATTTGTCAATAAGTTTATTGAGGAGACCGGACTGCGAAGCTATGTTGTTGTTAAAGAGGTGTTGTAATAGTTACTAGCGGGTCTCGGCTGAACAAGATATCGACAACTGTCTGTAGTTTTTTTATAAATAGGATACGTAGTAGTAAGTAATATACCTACAAATTTTGATACAGAATTTAAATATGTTTTGATAGACGAAACAAATTATAATATATGTAAGTTGATATCGATCTCTGTTGTAGCCAGCGTGTATTCGGTAAGAAGGTTTTTGAGGCGTCATTTATTTAAATAATCAAGTGGCTTCCCCTGGATGAACTACACAACTAAACGACGTGTGTACCGTTACACTTCAAATTACTAGCTCTTTGCTATAAGTGAAGACTTGGAATCAGCTCCCCACGACTAAGTTATTGTTTTCTATACATATAGGTATATTTACGAAATAAGTACAAATTTCATAGGGTCTACGGCTGTATTAGTTTGCGCCATGTTGCGTGTTCAAACGAAAAAAATGATTATTATTAGATTATTTCGATGTTAATTATAAAAACTGATATTTTTAATTATAATAATTAATGGAAAAAGTAATATGAATTGTATTACATGTTACAAGCTTGTATCGCGGGCGCGAATTCGTAACGAGCGCAATTAGCGTTCGCACCTGTCTGCTTGTATCGCGAATGTTTTAGGCACATCATTAAAATCAGACTAATTACTTGGAGATAAGATCGCCGCCCGCTGCCAGCCTACACGTAGTACCTACATGTTCGCGCACATACAATATTCATGCGATTGTGGAATCTTAATACGGACGATACAATTAAATATTGTGGCTCCGGTGGCGGTGGGCATGTTTCTTATAGTTTAACATAATCTACCTAGGGGCTCTCAGTCACTGAGACGATTCCTCTTTTAATTAAGACTAAAATATCTAAAAAGTTTTTGTTAATTATCTCACGCGTTAAATAAAAAAACTATTTATCTAGAAATAAATAAATCAGTGAAAAACCACGCCTTCAATTAAATAGCGTTGTAAGAATAAGCGTCACCGTCAAGTCTTGTACCGTAGAGGTCTGCGGGTTCAATCCCACCTTGGTCATTACACAATTGACGTAAGTCCTGCTAGCAAGTATTGTGTTTATCGCTCACTGTGCTAGTATAGTAATCTCATTTTCATGACTGATGACACTCTTATCAGGGGGATGAGGAACACAAGTTCACCTAAAACCGCTTACCGAATCAGCGGATGGCCCCACTAACATTCCAATCTGGAAGGCTTATTACCAAGTAGGTAATCAATCTCTATATGTTCATAATTTCATAAGCAATGTACTTATTTGGAGGCCTAAAGTAAAATAAATAAATATATATATTGTTAAGTGTAATGTTAAAGCACTGACCGTGGCTCGGCGGCGGCGACGGCGACTTGATGAGCTCGCCGGACTCCTCTGCAACAAACAAACACAACCATTGCTACATTGTGTTCATAACTCTGTCGTTGCTAACACAAGTTAAATATGTGAAATAAAAAAAAATACATAAGTAATGTTAAGGTATGACTTGGACTAATATTTTGATCAGAAATGCAATCGAAATAATTGTCTGCTATCGAAGTTATAAAAAATGATACACTTGACTGATATCTTTTGAGCCAAAATTTCGCCGATTGATACAGGTACATTCTATGAAATGAAAGCTCCGTAAGTAGATGACCCCACACGGGCTTGTACATGTAGCGCCGCTTACAAATACGCTTAAAACATAAGCGGGTGTAAGCCGTTGTGTTTCTTAAAGACGTTACATAAGCTGGCGCTGGTCGGAGCGGGGCTGGCCGCCGGCGGGGCACGGTGACGCGCCGTGGCCGCGCTAAGCAGATCATCTAATTAGGGGATCGGTGGATTAATCGCATAACACCCGGATGTGTACCGCGCGTCGTACGCGCGCCGCCGCCGTGCGCCCGACAGCCCGCCAGAGCTAATCACGAAGCCAACGCGATGCTAAACCACGCGAATCATCAAATTACAAATAATACTCATTAATACGTGGATTAGGCACACCGCACACGCCGCGCCGTGCCATCACTATTTTATCTTAATGTAATTAAGTCGAATTAACAGCGCGGTTTGATTGGATAGTCTAAACCTACCTACATGACACTCTTAAAATTGTATTACAGCCATACTTGGAGACACATACATGATTGCAATTATATTATTATTGCAATTATAAAAGTCTAGAAATTGCAATGAGTTACTTAGAAATTGCTTTCGAGCGTTAGCGTAGCGACTGCTACGCGCCGGCTACGAGTCACTGCTGTGGCAACGCGTTACGAATACGAAGACAAACTAAAAATATATAATGACAAGTTGCATAAAGAAGAATTGCATGTATAATGCGCATGAAATGATCCGGGGATAAGACGTCACGTCCGTGGGACCGTGGCGCGGGGGGGCGGGGGCGGGGGCAGCGGTACCTGCGGATAATCTCGCTGTTTCGGATAAAAAAGATTTGCGTCGACACAAATGCGAGCACTATTCAAATATCCGCGACTTCATAATAGACGTATCCTGGTATACTGACGAGCGATAAAAAGTAGATGCAAGAAAAAGCGGCGACACGCATTGAGACGTCAGCTCGCATTTTTTGCCACGATTAAAAGGGTGCAATCGCAGAAACACGAAGGATAGATAGAAATATATATTCCCGAAATTTAAAAAGCGGCAGTTGTTAGTTTTTTGCGCTCGGCGCGGATTAGGAATAGTTTTTTCCGCAGGCGGGTCAAATTACCGCGACGAAACGCGCAGCCGACTGTGCGCGACATTGTTGCAATTCATTTTCAACATATTTTCATTGAATGCTTATATTGTTTATTAGGTAGAGCAATTTTTCAAATGCTAATAACTAAGACGTATCTAGATAGCATGAATGTAATCTTGTATGTTGATACGACCTACCCTTTTTTCAAATACGATATACCGAATAAACGAGTAGGTAACAATGGTTATGGAGACTAGTCCCTATCAGTGACTTTCTATGCAACAAAATTAATAAATTTGATCGACCAGAGTTCTAATCGCTATCCGTGTGCTTTCATCTTATTAAGAAATAGGACAATAGTATGTGTGAGGTGAAACAATAATAATGTAACATATCTTAAACGGTCATAAAGATGGTATTTACAAAGTTTTTTTTAAAATTAGGTACTCAGTGTTTCCCGGACCCGGCAAAAGTCATCGTTATAAATTAGAAATCATTTTAAATAATAAAAAAACACATTATAATAATAAGATACTTAAAAATAGCACATCGTACTACTTGCACGGTGAACAAGTTCAACTCGCATCGTATCTTACAAAAAGAACATCCATTTACAACTAGACGTAGATCAGTGACTCACACAATATATCTACACATAGACGTGGTCGGTATAACCAACTACTCATGAACCTATCACAATATATTTAAATTATATTTTATATAGTTATACGAGTATGTTTATATAGACTTATCATTCTGCCTACGTCATCGTACCGCAAGTTTTTAAACCATAAGTCCAAATACAAAATATAGCAAATACGTATGCATAAATTGCAGCGTCCGATATATACGTGTAGGCATGTACGTAGCTTACGTGTTTTTATTATAATCCGTACAATATTAATAACGAATAGCAAACAGACAGAAAACTGCCAAATTTGATATGAGAACATGAAATGTATAATTATTACAGAATATTTAAGGAGTTCATTGCGTGGGTACCTATAACTTTAAATTGTTTATTTGCAAATATTAAACAGGGGATCTCGTAACTTCAGTATGTAGGCAGAATCAATTTTTTTGTACCCGAGTTAATTAGATAAAATTGTCTAGAGAGTGTTTTCTTTCTAGATATGTATAATAGCCATAAAAGATTTAAGAACTTAAATTATGTGAAATTACATAAATATCGCCAGGCGAACACCGACACTGAAATAGGTAACGCTTGTATTATGGGTAATTTATAATAGCATGTAGGTAGTCCCAGTCGCCCCCAGACTAGAGCAAATTACAAGAATATTATCTCCGTAGTTTGCCTACACGAGAATTAAACGCGCAACAGAGGCCTGCACTCGAACTACAAGGCCCAGCTGTCTCAAGTATGCAAACTTTCATAGAGTTCTAATCTAACAACTTATTAAAAAATAGTATACGTTTATCTAGGTATACGTTTTTAATGTACTCTACTAAGTTTAATCTGCATTGTATCAAATGATATAAACAGGTAAAAAATACCACTCCTAAGATGCGAAAATATGGAGGTTTTTGCACTTCTTAACAATTTATAAGTTAGTTTACTTAATATAATGATAAAAAACTGAATAATTCGGTAACTTTCATTAATATT